>LPNX011064518.1:548856-710287 GCA_001517045.1 Pseudotsuga menziesii
AAAGAAACCAAGTTAAGGGCATAAGCTTTAAGCGCCCCAACACCTCTCTTTACAGGATGTAATACATTTTCATCCCCAGACAAAGCCTTATCTATTTCAATATTCCCAGGTTTATCCTTGACAGACTGAGAAATCTTCTGAACAGATTTTGAGCATGAGCGAAGATAATACCCCTTGCTAACAATTGCCTTACAAGGAGATACAAAACCAAGATCCTTCAAAGATAAATTCGGAATAGTAGGAGATAAGGTCTCAGATGAAAGATTCAGAAATGGAATGTTATCATTATCATCCATAGAATTAGAAATGCTTAACTGTTTAAGATTGGCTAATGGTTCAAAACTAGGAGAAACAAAATGCATATCCAAATTCTCATCCACAGACAGTCCTGCCTTTGCATTAGACTGAATCCCATCTATTTTGACACTCCCTTTATCCAGAATCTCATCCACCGACATAACATCCTTTGCATTAGATTGAATCCCAACATTTTTAACTCTCCATACTTTGGAAGCAGAATGTTTTTTAAATGGAAGAGAGCATTCATTTGCCAGATGTCCAAACCCATGACATCTAAAACATCTAAAGGGAATTCCCAAATAATCCAAAGGCTGAGAGAAATCACTATTACCCTTTTTAATGATCAATTTAGCAAGTAAACCCAAACGAAAGTCTAACAGGACAAGAACCCGACCAATGCAGCAAACCCCAAAGTGTAAATAAGTAAAATCAGTTTCCAAATGGGTTCCCAAAGTATTCCCAACAAGTCTGAAGAAATCAGCAGACCAGAATTCAAAAGGTAAATTTGGGAGTTTGACCCAAATAGGAACTTGGTCATACCTTTCCTTCCACGGATCAAATAAAGGAGTCCACCTCTTGATGAGTAGACCAGCATTATCCCATTTCCAAACTCCATCTAGGGTTCGATCAGCATCATCCACTGAAGAAAATTTAAAAGCTATCTAGCCCCTTGGGAGGATATAGACCTCAGGACTAGTGCTGATAATCGCATTCCAAGTCCTTACAGTCCACCCATTCAAAGATTCAGAATTATATTTACGCCTTCCAAACCTCCCAACCAAAGTCACAGCATTGGTGAGGACTATATCATTTAAAAGCACATCTTCCCCCAAAGTCATTAAAATCGGATTACTCTTCTTGATAGGTTTAGGGATCCTCTTCTTAGGCATAGAAATTCCTTTGCGTTCAGAAAAAAGAGGATCATGCATATTTTCATTATCAGAATCCATAGACTTATTAGTTTCATAATTCGCATCAGAAGTAGGAGTAACTTCCAGATCTACATTCATGCCTTTACTGACCCCTTTAACCATCCCAGCTTCCTGAAGACTAACCGATAAACTGATAGACTTATCAAGCTGACTACCATAAACCATAAGATGTTCACTAGCACCCTTTCCGCTGTTCATCATACCCAAAGAATCCGAGGAGGGACCCAATCTTAAAGAAGGAGGCAAAATCCCATCCACAATACTATTCCCATTCAACTGAAGAGCTGGCGTGGCTTGCCCGCATCTCTCCAAACAAGTGGAGACCTAGAAATCATGTTCCGAATAATCCTCATGCTGAGAACCCAAACACGAGAAATCCCTATCTCCCAGTACTTTCCCAGGAGAATATACCATAGATACTCGTTTATCCTCACCAAAACCCATCCGAGAAATAGACAGATGTCCCACATGAGCTGAAATAACAAGACAGGGATGTAAAGGGTTTAAACAAGACAAATTAGTTCACCCCCCCAGACTTCCTCCAACCAGACAGCCCGAAGGAGAAATTACCTTATCCAAAGTATCATCCATTTCAATAGCAGGACCCAGATCGTCCAGATTAAAATGCAAAGGTGGATAGGTCGCAGTGACCCGATTCTCCTCTCCAATATCCTGTTTAATAATGTTCAAACGCCCTGGCAGAGTATGAGCTAAGGATTTCGTCGCCCGAAGCGACATAAAAAATTAGACGGAAGGATCCCTCAACCCAAAACTGTCCAAAAATATACAGAACAGCACCCGAGGACAGGATAAAACCCGCCACAAGAGACATAGTTCAATAGTCTCTTAAACCCTCCCGATCAAAAACCCCTGAAAGTGAAGCATAAAATAGAGTGAGAAAAGAATCCGATCCTTTGCCACAAGAGTAGAATCAATGCTTACCAATCACCACAAATCCAAAGATCAAAACTCAGATATACCGAGGCAAGCACAGCACTAATGATGAATAAACCACCAACCAGCTAAACACCATTTCAAAAAAATGGAAAAAAGCCAACAAGTATATCACAGAAGTGCTAGAAAAAACCACCATTCACACAGCACTCCCAGGCAGAAGAAACAGCGCCCACGACATATACCTTTCAAATATGGAAATCAAATCCAAATCCCAATGACCACATAAAAAATGCAGTCACTACCCAACGAAACTTGGCAGGGCACAGCGTTGATGAAATAAATCGTCGTAACAGTAACATTCCAACTAAATCAGAAACTGTCAATATGCAGCATGGATATTCAAGGACTGAATACATCAAAGTTGAGGAAGGCGTTCTCAACGGCCAAGAAAAACACTCCAGGAAATCATCAATTGGCCAAGATTACCCCAATAACCCAATTCCAATACTCCGCTTCAAGATAAATTCTCGGACAACAAATACAAAGCAGATGTTGGAAAAAACCACCATTCACACAGCACTCCAAAGCGAGATAAACAACGCCCACAACAAATCTAACAAATGTGGAAATCAAAGCCAAATCCCAATGTCCACATAAACAGTGCATTCACTACCCAGCGTAACATGGCAGGATCACAGCGATGGTGAAAATAAAGCATCGGACAGTAACATTCCAACTAATCAGAAACTGTCAATAAGCAGCAAGGAAATACAAGGACTGAATACATCATAATCGAGGAAGGCGATCTCAAATGCCAAGAAAAACTCCAGCATCAATAGTCCAAGATTACCCCAATAAAACCCAAATCCAATACACCGGTTCAAGATAAATTCTCGGATGAAATTCCCGAAAGCTTAAAAATTCTTTATGGGCAAGATCTACACCCCATAAAGAAAACACAGGTAAAGCAAACACCACTATCACAATAAACGATGCAAAAGGCCAAAAAACTCCAGATAAATCCAGAATAACCGGCCCAGAATAAACCCATAAACCCGGAGCAAGCTATCAAAGCTCTATGCCCTGCTCCAAAAAACCAGAATAAATGGCCAAGAATTACACCATCAAACCACAACAAGCTGTCAACGCTCTATACCCCGCTCCCTAGAGCTAGATACCTGATGATACACAGCCATAAAACAAAGAATACAGGGAATAAATCCGAGCATACCTGCAAATACGCCTTGAAACCACCTTGTGAAGGCCGAATCAATCGCCAGAAAACCCTGCGCCTCAACAAAACTAAATTCATCCGCCAAGGATACCACAGGCATTGACCAAACTAACTCATCCGCCAGAAAAACATACGACGCTGACCAAGAACATCCACCTCTATGTATGGATCAAAACCTCCAGCAAATAACGCATTGAAATCACAATGCAGTATCATCCACCCAGCGCATACCGAAACAAACACCAAGAAAATCTGCGCCTCAAAACACTGTACTCAATCACCAAAATCCACAGGCACTGCCCAAAACAGCGCTCAACCACCAAAAAACATTCGACTATATCCAACCCAAGGACCAAAATTAGCGGCCGAAAGCATACCAAAACAACAGGAACCCTCCAACCAGCTAAACACCGTTCCAAAATTGGAAAAAAGCCCTCCAAAACTACTCAAAAGTGCTGAGAAAATCCATCAGGACCTTAGGACAGGCAACAGTCTTCACATAGCACTCCACAAAGGAATAAAATCGCTCACGACACAGCTAACAAATGTGAAAAACAGACCAAATCCCAATGACCACATACATTCACTTCCCCGCGATACTTGGCAGGATCGCAGCGTTGGTGAAATTAAGCGTATGACAGAACAACAGCACGTACATTCAAGCATTGAATATACCAGAGTCGAGGAAGGCCATATCAATGGCCAAGAAAAACACTCCAGGTTCATCAAACGACCAAGATTACCCCATTAAAACCTTATTCCATTAAATCTATCACATGCACCGCCGGCCCCCTTGACGATGACTGAAAATCTATCAAATCACCAAACTCATGTACACCATTACCTATTCACCTTAGCTGATAGTTGATAGGTAACACTTACTACATAACACTTAGTTGCCACACCCAATTTCATTTTATTTTATAAATTCCACCTCCTAAGTCTATCGTAAATTACACCTATTATAGATTAATGTTTTGATATTTTCCATATTATCACATGGACGAGAGAAAGGCCAAAATTTCCATCCCACGATATTGTATAGAAAAAACAATGCCCTTCGATCTATACAATAGTCCTTTGAAAAAAAATCAATAATATTAAAATAAAATTGTATATAATAAAAAGACTCATTTTATAAGGTCATTCAATTTTTTTATATTATAAATGGCCTTATTATTTTACATTATTAATTGATTAAAAAAAAACTTAATTAGCAAAAGAAAGTAAATTTCATAAAAAGCTTCATTGTTAGTTAATTTTAAAAAACTCAATTAGAAAAAGAAATCGTAAAAATGCCTTATTATTTTGCATTATTAGTTTATTTAAAAAAAATCAATTACCATTTATACTATATTAGAATGAAAACATTTTCATTACTTTCAAAATTCTTATTAATATATTAAAGATTGTGCACAGAATGAAAGATTATGCATAACTATACAAAAAATTATGCAGGAGTATAGTAGATATTTTTTAGAGATGATTTTTTTGTTATATTTATTTCTTGCAGGGAATATTGTAATCGCATGGTTTTTGGAAATTGTGAAACATACATTACAATTTTTTATTATATGTATTTTTTTCAAATAAATAGAAGAGTTGTCCCAAGTTTTTTGACCCATCCTTTTATTGTTGCAATTACCTTTTTATTTTGGTAGCTCTAACACCCTGACAACAATCCCTGTATGCTCTGACAACAATCTCTGACAAAGCTTGCCTTGTAGGGAATTACAGAATCGATATGTTTTTGGCATTCGAGCCCAATGAAATACAAATTTTTATGTTATAGTTTCACTTCTCAATAAAACGAGTTTCCTATATTCTTAGTCTCCATGCTCTTATTGTGCTAATTGCCTTTTCGTTTTACCCGAGATCTGACACCCTGACAAAGCTGCACTGACTACTGACCATCAATGGCAGTGACAACCTACTCGTCCTAACACTGGTGATGAAAGAAACATGTAACATTCCACTTGGCTTGTTCCTCGATCAAGATCCAGTCCAGGTGCATGTGGTTCACAAGGGTTTGTATGTCCTCTAGTTGTAGTATCAACAACCGATCCAACCGAGACATGCTCAGTTATATCTTGCAGTTTTCATGATAATTTTTCTTTGCCAATTTCATTTGGGCGGGGATGGCCCTCGCTACTGCCTGTGCTCCTATCTATAGTTAGGTTAGGGCCCCTGGTCTTCATTAGCCCATTATATCTAAGGGGTGCCCAAGTGCAGTTTCTCACTTACACACTTGAGCTTCATTATGTTGCCTTCCACTCAATTCCTTCGATCCTAAGAACGTTTATTGCCTGGCCTTATCTCTATATAGCCAAGGCTTCAATGTCGAGGGCATCCAATCACTGATGCTAATATCCTGGAACTGATTCTATCTCTACCGCTAAATACTGATGGATGTCGAGGGCGTCCCGTCAACTGCCTGCCTTCTCCCTCACTCAATAGCCATGCAATGCGGTGAATGGCATCCAAGAACTAATGTTGAGGTCATCTACTGCCCAATTCTATCTCTATCGATAATACTTTAGAGAAATGGCTGGAAAGTTGATGAGCCGATGATTGTTGGCCTTTAGCTTCATCGTGGAACTGTTCTGGAGATCAAATGGAGAAGGTCTATAACCCTTCGCTCTATGAGTTGGGAGATCTTCTTTGGCTTAGTGTTAATGGCATCCTTTGTTACTACCATGCCTTCCTGATGGTTGTATCAAGTAGATTGTAATGTCAACCCTGTGGTTCTTGTTTTTAATGGATTTCATCTGGAACCAGGTGATATTTCAAGGATATTGGAAGCTTAAGTTATAGGCTTACGACATGACCCTGGTCAACATATTTCTAAGTTTCATATAATTTATGGCTTTGGTTAATTGTATCGAATACTTGACCTTTGGTGTAACCACAATGCATGAATACCCATCTATGTGATATTTGTTTTGAACGTGCATGGTATCATTCTATATCAAAGATCCATTCCTCTTTGCTTTCTTTGTAAAACCTTTCCACATACATTATTTGCATAAGAATTGGTAGTTGAGATAGCACCATCTGTGATAGTGTTATTTCCTCTGATTCCATCCACGAACCATTGAAACCCTTACCTCTGCGTGGAGTTGTCTTTCTTGTTTTGAAGATTGTTGCGGCTATGTAACATGATTAATTGTGTGCAGCTTGTACACTAAGTTATGTGGAGCTGTGACTAAGGAACTCCCCCTTGGTGATGATAATGTGAGCGGAGTAGATTGGAATAAGAAGAGAACATTCATCTTGAATATTGTGCCCTAGCTCACATCTTCACTAAATTTTAGTGCCTTCGAGCCTTTTCTATTATTGCAGGTATTGGTGATGAGCTTCAATTTGCCTCAAATTTGTTAAATATGTTAGCGGTTGGATAGACTGGTGACGATGGCATTACATAAATGCATATTCAATGCAACATATAATGCAACACTCCATATAAATACATGTCTTCACTCCATATAAATACACACCTACAAGTGAGAGGCAAAGCTATAAAGTTCTTATTCAAGTCAAAGGCAAGTGTGTGTTTTGAGGTTCACAATCATCCAAAAGTGGGAAGTCTTTTATCTTATATTTAAGTTTTCATATCTTTTACTGCTTGTACTAGTTACAATTGTCTTCATGTCACTTGTAAGGTTAAGGATGAAATCTTTTTCGTCGTGGCTTCCAAAGGAAAGATAGTGCAAGAAACCAGGTAAGAAATGACTTCCCGCCTACCTTTGACAAAGATAGTCTTGGTTTCGAACCTAGAAACTATTGCTCATGGATTTAGTAAAAAGACAACCTAAATGATGCCTATGACAAGCTCTTGTAAACATTTAATAAACTCTGGAAACTTCAGGCTTAGCTCGTATTGTTGTTGTAGTTTTTTTCTTTGTAAGTTCTAATCTATTAAAAAAAGAAAATGGTGGTACATATGAGTTTACAAACAGACCTGCTCAAGATGAGCAGGTATAGAGTTCCAAGATAAGTCTGAGCCCTCCCTTCAGGAGGGAAAACAGGTCCACAAAACCCTCCCTCTAGGAGGGAAAACAGGTTGTCCAAAAAAACATACACAAAAACCTCCTTAGTTTTTGGAGGAACTAGATACAGTGCTAACACGTTAACATTGAAATAAACAAGAAAAACCTGAGAGTGACATGGTAAACAACATGTGGCCGAGGTGAAAAAACCTTAGGGCTTGCATGGCCATGGAGAAATCGGTTCACGGCTTGAAGAATGGTTCCTCCTCGATAGGACAGTTGTAACCTAGTGAGGATGGCTGAGCAAGCACACTTGGCTGAACATGCTCGCTTGACTTGGCCTTCATGGTTCCACTGGATGTCGCCTTCGAAGTTTTGCTAAATGTTGCCATTTCTTCATAACTGGAGCTACTTTCCTCTTCCATTGGACCTATAGGGGGCGAATTGGTGGGGAGTGGAGCCGTCTTTCTGGTAATGACTAGGTTGGACGAAAATTTTCATGAAGGGAGGGTGGAGGGTCGACAATGCGGAGGGGGGATGGATCTAGGTGAAGGAACAGGGGTGGAGGCTGGGGCGACAGAGGGCGGTGGGGCCATGAGAGGTAAGTGGCGATGATCCTGAGCAATACGACCACACCCTCTACGAGGGGTACCTCTCTGTCTCCAGGGCATAGCTTGAGCACAACTGTGAGTGGAGTAAGGTGATGACAGACTAAAAGCAAAGCAGGTAGATGATGAGCCAGAGCAAAGCACTGGGGTGATGGTGTGAAGTCGAGAAAACTGATAGCAGAGCGCGGAGCAGGGTGTAAGTGAAATAGCCCAGCCTCCAACGTCGTCCATGTTAAGTGGCATTGGTGAGGTTTATGGCATCTAGGTGGGCAATTAATGGCGAGAAGGCTTTGAAAGGTCAGCTTGGTCCTTTCGGCCTGCCCAAACACGTCCACGTCCCCCTTTGATATGAATGCGCACATTGACGGGGGTAGGGTGAGGTCATGCGTGGTTGGGAGTGGCCTCGTCAGCCTCCGCCCTATCCACGTGTCCATGGTTGACACCCACATCTGGGGAGCTCGTGTTGTCGTTAAGAGTAATCAATTACATGAATAAGAATATATATATATATATATATATATATATATATAGGGTGTTGAAATTATATTTGCGTGGACATTATAATGCCATCTTATATATTTTGCCTCTATTTGATTCTTGTAATGTTTTCTTGGTATTAGGCATGGCTTTATGCCCATATTCGATATCGATTCCAGCTAGATGATTTTGGGCCTACCTTTATTTATTAAAAAATGTCACTCACTATTCTGGGAATCAAATTTGTTTTACATTTATTGAAAATATTAAGCAAAAACTTAAAGGATGAGCTCGACACTCATATTTTGAGTTATCAGTTATTCCAAACTGGTTTGGCCTTAATTAAAGCCGATAAGCAAAATCCGAGAGGCAGGAGCTTGTATTGGTTATAAAAATGCTACCCTATGTATGTAAACAACTAGACAAAGGAAATTAGCAATGAATTATTTTGTTCCATTGTGTTTATGATATCATCTGTGTCGTGATATTTGTTCATGTATTTCTTCTTATAATTCATTTAATTACCTTCTGGGCTTGATTCCTTTGTTTGTGGATCCTCAGACTTTTGAGTCCTTTGACATCGCTATTGAGCTGCAGGTAAGTGTCCCTTATAAGTTAAAATTATTTAGTGGATCTTCGAACCCTTGATTGGAAAAATGTTAAGTCCTAACTCTATCCCTACAGGTATGTTAAATAATTATACTTGCTTGGGTTATGCTTATACCTTGGTTAGTTCCAATACATGGTCAAAGAATAAGATCCTCTTAACAGAAATATAAGCACAAATCCATTTTACAGCAAGTCCTAAAGGAAAGTAGAGTGGCAAATTTGGAGCTAGTTGGAGAGAAAAGATACTAAACATTTTGCTAGAAATGCCTTGGCTTCAACCAAGAAAGCTACTTCTGCTTTGTTTGGAGTGAAATCTAGGCCTAATGGGGACTCTCGGCAATGGGACCTTACACTAAGTCTTCAATTCTTGTTAATTGAATTGTCCTAGTTTAATAGTCAAATTTGTTTTTATTTTCATCTCCATCTCCATCGTGCCAAGTCCAAAAAAATTTGGTTGCGAGATGTCATTGTAGTCGATCTTTTAACACTCAAATTTGGTTTTTATTTTCATCTCCATGGCTTTGAGTCTAAAAATATTGTGGTTGCTAGTTTGACATTCATGCACTATTGGAGATTTCTAAGCATTGAGCTTCTACTAGTGCCTCTTCTATGGATCTCCAAGCAACTATGGATTGTTGCATTGAGATTCTACTAGTGCCTTTTCTATGGATCTCCAAAATCTATGGATTTCCTTAGACAACTTGCCATGGATTACCATAAACAACTCACCATTCAACCTTTCAACTCAAAAGGCAGGGAATATGTAGCTTTGTTGTTAAATCTTGTTTTATATCTAATTCGATTTTATTATGAAATTTATTTTGATATATTTTTTAGAATTGGTTATATATATATATATATGGAATCATATTAAAATATAGAAAATAGTGTAAAAAACAATTGTAGCAGGGAGCCTACCATATCGAGAAAACAACTCCCTGCAGAGTCAGTTGGGCCTCTCCAGAGGAGAAAATAGTCTTTCATCATAGTGGCTTTATCAAAGTCATAATAATGTTTGTGGAAAAACAAAACTATAAGTTCGAAGGCTATCAAAGGTTCATCATCTACATAACATAAAACATTTTGCATCCTTGAAAAAAAAAAAAAAAAAAAAAAAACATTTAACAGAAAGAAGCAACTTGATAGTTGGCGCTGGTACCCAGTCGCAGGGTGGAACCTCTGGATTACTCTTTGACTTTAGCCTTTCCTTTGTGGCTCAGTGTAGGGTGGCTAGTGATAGCCTTTTCCTTAGCCTCAAAGCTAGTACCGACCACGTTTTGTTGATCGCACTTCCTTTCATCCCATATCCTTATTCTTTAATCTCAGTAGTCACCTTAAGAACTAACGCTTCACCATTTTTCTCATTGTCATGATCAAAGACCCCCTTGATGGTTCCATCCTTAGCAATGATCATAAGCAGAGGTGAAGGAAGGCGAAAGGTGAAATCCACCTCCCAACACTAATCCAATATTTTGGACCTTGTCCATAAGCTCTAACAGTTGAACCTAGCATTCTTCCTCCGCCTCACTACGATCATTCATTAGAAGGAGGAGAGCATTAGTAAGTCTAGAAAGATGCCCTCAGAGACCTATCTCTTATTCCCCGCGGGCAGGGCCTACACCTCTACCGCCTCGTCTTCCTCTCTGTCTTAGGAGTACCATTTTTTGCTCAGAAAACACCAAAATTATTTCAGGGTTGATAATTGTCCAGCGTAAACGGAATGCGATATAACCTCCACCCCCAGGAAGACCGCGCATGGAAAATGCAGAAGGGATGTTGCTTTGGGAAAGCCTCATGGTTGATAAGCAAAGTTCACAGTCGATGGGGAGTAAATATCAATCGCATGATCATGTCACGTCTAATCTCGAACTCATAACCTTCTTCAATACGGGGGTTGGGTGGCAGTTGTGCAATCATCCTCTCTCTTGCTTTTGCTTGCTACATGTTTCCTCCCATCCCATTCCCCATTAACCACTCTGATTTATCGATTGACACCCCATCCAGGGAAAAAGGTAGGTGAGATTGGTTTGGTTTTAGCTTTCCTTATGGCGAGCCATAACTTTCTTAGGTTCGAGCACAAGACCTACCGTCATTATGACTACAACCTTACCACTATGCCACCTCCACCAACCTTTATATATATATATGATGATGATGATTTATTTTTTTATGTAGTGCTAACCGTATAACAAGCCTAGAGCTTGCCTTAGTTAAAAAAATCCTTCAAAAAGCATGGCTCCAGGTTGATTTCCAAGTTAGAAACTCTTGCTCAAGAAGACACCTTGAGCCTCAAAATTCTACTTTACATCGCATTCATTCCAAATATTAACTATATTGGAAAAATAACAAGCATATTTGGTTGTATGACTTATTTTTTATTACCTTTTTTTATGAGAGGATGTTTTTAAATGTAGTTAGATATTTATAAAATGGAATTTTTTATATATAATAAAATTATATATATATATATAAGAAAGAAAGAAAGATGGATTTAGCATAACTAATATTTAAATGGGATAACCTCAAACTAGATAGAAATAATAGCAATTCTTACATTATTAAATTAAATTCAATATCTTGAAAAACAATTTATGAGAAAAGAGAAATATTTAAATTCAAAAAGGTCATGAGTTAAGCATATGTGAAACTTGCAAAAATTGATGGGTAGCATTTAGGACACTATTGAAGAATACCAGTACCATCCCTAAAGAAGACAAAAGCTCAATTACATGTAGATTTTCTCTCCACAGAAAGTATCCAAAAATGGCCTACTATAATTAACTTTGTAAGCCAATTGCAAAAAAACAAACGTTTTTGGGTACTCCGGATGTGACAAAATTTCAATTATTGGCCATTACAAGTACTACTCACAATAACAATCATCACAATGGAAGTTTTTCAGCATCCTAATTTGATGTAAAGAGGATTGATTCGATTATCCTACTTTAAGCTTATTAATTTTATTGTTCAATATCCTTCCATTATTACAACAAAAATGCAATGCATAATGTTAGTTTTAATCATTCTTAGTTTCATAACACATTGCACATGTTTTGTACATGTCACAACACTTCCAAATAAAATGGTTATATGTGGATTGATCAAGAAGAAAGTGGTTATATTTTATTATTTTCCTTTTCAAACTTCAATTCTACATGTTTGTGTGTTTGATTTTTGTGGAATTTAAATGTTTTACAGTGGTTTTGGAGAACAAATGCTAGAAACAATTCACCAAAAAAATTCTCCATGGAAACTTTGAAAGGACAACCTAGATATTGCCATGGAGTCCTAGGCAATATCAGCAATGGAAGTTTTTCAGCATCCTAATTTGATGTAAAGAGGATTGATTCAATTATCCTACTTTAAGCTTATTAATTTTATCGTTCAATATCCTTCCATTATTACAACAAAAATGCAATTCATAATGTTAGTTTTAATCATTCTTAGTTTCATAACACATTGCACATGTTTTGTACATGTCACAACACTTCCAAATAAAATGGTTATATGTGGATTGATCAAGAAGAAAGTGGTTATATTTTATTATTTTCCTTTTCAAACTTCAATTCTACATGTTTGTGTGTTTGATTTTTGTGGAATTTAAATGTTTTACATTGATTTTGGAGAACAAATGCTAGAAACAATTCACCAGGAAAATTCTCCATGGAAACTTTGAAAGGACAACCTAGATATTGCCATGCAGTCCTAGGCAGCTTTTATGTAAATAATGTTTATCCTTTTGTAGAAGCGACCAACAATTCCCAAACAGTTCCTATATTGCATTCATATTTTTAAGTTGTTTTGCTCTATTGCTTCTGTGACATATCCAATTTGTATACTATTTTACTCTTCTGATTAAATGTATCAGTTAAAAATGGGTAGACAGAAACAAACCATTTCAACTTAATTCTCTCCTACTTTAAAACCAAGAGTGGAAATGCAAACTATCATAAAAATATGAGCTTTCATCTCTTACCTCCATTATTGCAAAAACTTTATGGGGTTGTGTGTTCTTCACTCGCTCACGCAATTGGAGGGAAACTTGGAACTCACCAATGTCAATGTTTGGTGCACAATATTCAGAATGGAGCTTGTTGCGTTCATAACCTATCCTACCAAACATAATGTTAAAAAAACAATGACTTTTCTGTCTTCTCTAGGTGCCCCAGGATGACCACATTGTCTCCACAATAGGGGTCCAACTCTTAACATCAACTCACAAACATTTGGAACCTTAAAAAACTGTAATGGAGCATACATATAAGAGATAACTTCACATTTAAACATCCATGTAGAAAAAATAAGCGAGAATATGTGATATAGTGCCAAATTTGTGAAAGAAAATATCCAAAACTGCAAATATACAGGGATTTTAGATTTCGACCACATTCCACTGCAATTACAATGTACATTGCTTTGTATTGACTTTGTTAATGTCTAGCACATTTGGAACGATTTATGTCAATGAAACATCTAAGCATGCTATAGGTATATAGTGAGATAACTTGACAAACAAAGCTTCAACTACCTCAGAGCCATAAATATGATCACATCAAACTGAATCATTTGACATGGAGACTATTGAGTTCAAACGTATGAGGAAACACATGGAGCAACATGGCAAAGATTCATGTTCCAAAGTTGGATTCATTCTTGCAGCATCAATTTTTTGATTTTTTGAGCAATAATGAAGATATTTGAACTTTAAAACTTTTATTAATGATGTACTGAACACATGAATAATTGAATCATTCAAACACACAAATAACCCATCCACAACACAATATGTACCTTGGTGAAAATCCTCAAAATAGAGAGGATGAAAAACCCCAACAATTCTTCACAGTGTAATAGATAGATTGTAGAGAATGACTTTTACAATGACAGATTTCCCGATAAGAGAGATCACAGATCAATAGAGAATATAGATCATTTATATCAAGTGTAATGAACTTGCTATGTGCTCGACACATTAATAACAAGCCAAAATTGCTTCCATACAAACTAGGGAAAATGGTTGCATGCCAATTATGCACCCATGCGTTACAATTTCAAATTGCCTTCTTGGAATTATCAATCCATGCAATGAAATCTCCATCACGCATAACTAATGTGCCATACCTTCAATCATGGACACTCGAAGTGAACTCATTATCTAATTGAATGCACGACCACTTAGTTAGCAAGCTAACTTAGGTGTGAGTGCTTTAACTCAAGTGTCGATATGCAAAGCGATTTATAACTAAAGTGTCATATATTGATTAACTTAAGTGTCCTCTTTTAGTTTAATTAAAGTGTAAACAATTTAGTTAACTAATCCTTCCTTAACACTTAATTTACTATTATTAACTTTGCATGGACAAGTGTGAGTTTCTTAATTACTTAACTGAATGCATAAATTAATATTTCAACTAATGCTTTAACTGAGGCATTGATTGAGGCATTCATATTTAACTAAAGCTTTATAACTGCAGCTTTATAACTTGAGTTCATCCAGTCTTCTTCATGGGCAATTCAAATTCTTTTTTCTCATTATCAATTTATTACTTATCTCTTTATCTTTACTGTATGGTCTGTGTGTTAACATTAATCATCTATCATATCATATTATACTCAGAAGAAATGTCACAAGTTATGGTCATATTATATTACTCTCGGACCATATAATCATGTTCTAAAGTAATTCACTCTAAAGGTGACTAGTCTCTAGAGGATACTTGATAGATTTTATCCATCTCGAATGACCATGGTTAGTAATATGTCGCATAAGATTTTGTGTTTCAACATGTAAAGCACTTCACTTCTATAAGTGGAGTCCCACCTCATAGGGTACCATGTATGAGAATCATTTGACTTGATATTAACCACAAGTCTTTAGTCTTGACGTTAACCTCAAGACTTTACAATACAACATCACCACTTCAATCATATGAGGGTACTTAGGACTTGATACTAACCAGCGTAGATCCAAATCCTAGGCCCTATTAAGCACCGGGAGCGATCAAACTCTCTAGGTGCAAACCTCTCCAAGTATTAATACATCATTAGAACCAATCAATGTAGCTACTAATTTATGCATTAATATTAATACACCATACACTGAAACCTATGCAAAGAAAAAACTCACTGTGCATGTTAATGAAATTTTGTTATTGAAATTCAATATATTTTCAAATATGACACTTTTCAATTTGACTATATTTGCAATTATAATTAAATTTTTTTATTTAAAACATATTTGGAAAAAATGCGATTTAAAAACTTTTTTATTATTTAAATTATTAAATCATTATAACTATTAAAACATTATAATTATTAAAACATTAATTTTCTCAAAACATTATAATATTATACTATTCCATAAATTGAATATATTTTCAATTTTATTTTAAAAACATTTTTACTATTCAAATTCTTAAAACATTATATCTATTAAAACATTATAATATTATAGTATTCCTTAAATTGACTATATTTTCAATTATATTTTAAAAAGCATATTTAAAATATAATGGAAAAAAAACTTATTTATATACATTTCTTTAAATATTTTATTATTATTATAAATTATTAACTATTAAAAAACCATATTTTAATAGTTATATTTCATAGTCCCATAATTTTAAAACCTTGCAATAATATCCTAAATGAAAACATTAAATTGTTTCAAACCTAAAGATTACATACATTTTAATACTATCCTAGAAATATAACTTCAAGTGAGATCTAGGATCATGTTAATATGGTTCTCATGTATTGAATAAATTAAAGTATATTAGTATTCAAAACATCTACCTTATACATGGATTTAAAACCATGTGTAAGGCCCTCCTGAACCATATACAATAAAACCATGAGTTGTTTAGGAGGCATTGCACATGATTTTAAAACCATTTGCATGGCCCTCCTAAACCATGTACAATAAAACCATGGGTTGTTTAGGATTCCTTGGACATGGTTTTAAAACCATTTGCAAGGCCATACTAAACCATGTACAATAAAACCATGGGTTGTTTAGGAGGCCTTTTACATGGTTTTAAAACCATTTGCAAGGCCCTACTAAACCATGTACAATAAAACCATGAGTTGTTTAGGAGACCTTACACATGGTTTCAACACTTTTTTGTCGATAATTAATTAATTAATTATTATTATTTTGTTAGGTATGAACATTACAACATATCCCCATATTGGGTTATTTGTCCGGTGGACATTGTTTTTGGGGGATAATTAAAATTTTTATTTTTTATTATTGATTTTATTTATTATTAATTTTATTTTTGTGTAGGCCGACATGTTGGGTATAAAATTTATTATTATTTTATTAAAGCGTCACGTACAAACGTGACAACATCTCTCCCATACTGGGTTGCAAAGCACCTCGCTTCTCTTGGTGCAACCACAAGTTCAACTTAATATTAACCACAATCCCAGCGAATGACTCATGATGTTGTACATTCAACACTCCCTCTTAGCGAGGGAATAATTCTTTTCTATACAGGCAATTTCTTCCATACTTGGTCATTTTCTGCCATACCAGACATTTTCTGCCATACTTAGCTTGTCTCAGAAGTACCATACTTCGTTTACAAACAGAGGCTTTGTTAACACATCCTTATTTTTGCAATCCGCTCTTCAATATAAATGTACTGAAGTCTTACCTTACTTACCTTACTTGACCATGACTCTGATGAAGTAATACTTCATCTTAATTTGTTTCAATGTAACATGAAACACCGAGTTTTTGAAAAGGCTTGATTATAACACCTAATAATTGTAGGCTCAAGTCTTTCACACCAGTAGGTAGATTCCCAAACTACGCTATTCTTTGGCAGTTAGTTCTATTTACAATTCGCTTTGATTATGTAGTACTATCTGAAATACGCCTTGCTTCTACAATTAACTTCTATAGTATTAACCACAATATACATAGCTAATCTCAAGTTATATAATATGTTTACTATGTATAGATTACAATACATAACCTATTCTAATGTGCCTCAAAGGTACCCAAACATATGCTTAGTAGTAAGCATAAAATACAACAGGTCTACTAATTACATTAAGAGACCAACAAGCTACTTATTCATGGTAGCATCATATGGATCCGATCCAGAATGTAGTTTCCCTAAACTAGAAACTATGGATTAAAAAATCCATCATATACAAAAAAAGTTACAATACATTAAATGTGTAATATCTCGCAGAAAGAAAAATCTCATCTTTCCTTTCAATCTTCAACATTTATTGTCTTCTTAGAATCTTCTAATGTCTAGAGAAGTTCTATGTGAGCTTTCCATTCTTTGTGTTGTTCTTTAAGGCATGATCACTTTCACACTAATTTCATATTCTTCTCTTTCACTACAAGGAAAAATCTTTGTAGCGGAGGTCATAACGAAGGCTTTTATTCTTATAAGTTTCCTAGAAAGAGTAAAAAAAAAAATATTTGCAACAACCTCCTCCAATGGTAGTGGATGTTTTAACAAAGGTCATAAAAGATAATTTTTATAACTAAAAAAGACTCCACGGCTGGATGTTTTAGTCGATGTTTTTTTTATCGGTGAATTTTATTCAAAATAGGTGCACCGGTGCGTTTCATTACACAACGCACCAATGTTGTACAATGTAAAGTATCTGCACCGGTGCATTCAAACATAAAGAGCACATGCAATGGCATATTTTCAACGTTGTATCAGTGTTTGCATATCGATTATACACACCAGGGTCTTATCAGGGTCGATCTGCCTTCTCATGGATCTAGAAGCTTCCCACAGCCGAAGGCCCTTCCGTTTTGAGAATTTATGGATTTCCCACCCCGACTTTATGACTAATACTAAGTATTGGTGGGAGGAATCTGCTCATCTAGAAGGCAAAATTATGTACAGGTTCTAACAAAAATTGAAACATCTAAAATCCCAACTAAATTCTTGGAACAAAACTGAATTTGGCAACATCTTTGAGGAAAAACAAAAATTGGAATCTCAGTTGAATGCTACTCAAAAGCAAGCCATTCAATTAGGATACACAGAAGAACTGAAACTTCAAGAGAAAAATCTCCAAGAGTAGCTGAACACCAAGAACCAACAAGAAGAATAATTATGGAAACAAAAATCCAGGATAAAATGGCTCAAAGGAGAGAGAAATACTAAATTCTTTCATCTTTCCATGTTTCAGAGAAGACAATAGAACCAGATAACGAGGATCACCTCTAGACTAGGGAACACTCTTCAAACGAAGGAGGAGATTGAAAAGGAACTTACTCAATTCTACAAAGAGCTTATTACGGAACCAACCTTAGACCGCTACCCTGCTATCCATCAAATCCTACAACATATTCCCTCCACTATAACTTCTGATCAAAACCAGAGCCTCTCTCAAGCCATTTGTCTCGTCAAAGTAGAAAAAGTGGTGATGGAAATGAACCTAGGAAAAGCTCCAAGACCAGACGGTTTCACAACAGACTTTTTCCAAGGCTGCTGGAGTATTATCAAACAGGATGTTTGGGAAGTAGTGGAAAGTTCCAGAAGATCAGGACTAATTCTTCCTGCTTTGAATGCCACTTTTCTCACCCTCATTGCTAAGACTGATAAACCCGAGGAGCCTTCGAACTTTAGGCCTATTGCACTGTGTAATGTCATTTACAAACTCATCACCAAAGTCGTAGCCAACCACCTAAAGCCCCTCCTGCCGCTGATTATATCCCCAGAGCAAATTGGATAGGTGGAGTGAAGAAAAATTCTAGACAAGATTATCATAGCCCATGAAGCAATTCACTCCCTCAACACCTCCCGCAGATAAGGAATGCTCATCAAATTGGATATGTCCAAAGCCTTTGACAAATTAAGTTGGAAATTTCTCAGATCCATGTTGGAAGCCTTTGGATTTTCCACAACTTGGGTAAATTAGGTTCTAGCTTTAGTCTCATGGACCTTATTCTCTATCCTTATCAATGGCTCCCCCTCTACCACTTTTTCTACCTGAAGAGGCATCAAACAAGGGGACCCATTATCTCCCTATCTCTTCATTATTATTGCGGAAGGATTGGGGAGATTAATCAAAGCACAAGTTCAGGAAAATCATATTCAAGGCATCCACATCAATTCCTCCGGTACTCCCCACTCTCATCTTCAATTTGTATACTACACGTTGTTATTGGGGCATTCTTCAGTCCACAAAGCAAAATATTTCAAGAATATTCTCAAAATTTTCAGGGAAGCCTTGGGGATGTCAATCAATAATTTAAAATCTCAGGCTTTTTTCTTCCACACACCTATCTACACCCATATCCGAATAACCAGAATCTTAGGGTTTCCGAAGAGCTCCCTTCTAGCCAAATTCCTTAGATCCCCTCTTATTAAGTTGATTCTAAAAAACTCCTCGTGCAAAGACCTCCTTTCTAAGCTTGATTCTAAACTCTCTTCTTGGACCTCCAGAGCTCTAAACTTCTCTGGGTGCCTCACCTTGTTGAAATATGTACTGCAAGCCATGCCGATTTACCTTTTTTCAGTTATGGTTTCCCTAAAAAATGTCCTCAAATCTATTCGAAACCTACAAAGAAACTTCTTATGGGGGGGGGGGNGAGACCCCCTTATCCTCAATCAAGTCCTTTCGGCTAAACTTTGGTGGAGATTCCTCTCAGAATATACTTTACCTTGGGCTAATATATGGAAGGATAAGTATACGAGAGGGGTCAGGCAGGAAGATTTAATCATAACAGAGAATCTGGAGGAAGGATCTATAATATGGAACTTTGCCAGGGCGCAAAGATATCTTATGCACACTTGTAGCTTATGGAAATTTAGAGATGGAAAAACTTTCCTCTTTTGGGAGGATGCTTGGAAACAACTTCCTCCTCTACAAACAAAAGAAAATACTCAGGATTTACAAGCCCGCATGAAACAAGCAGGAAAGGTCACAATAGCTCAGTACTGGGATCCCCACTCAACTCTCAACAAATGGAAATCATGGATCCTTAGGGATAACTGGTTAGGGAATGATGCATCACAAGAAAACCAAGACTTCTTGAATGAAGTAAATTCAAGGAAAATTTTCATTCAAACTACCCCGGATAAGTTAAGATGGGGCTATCAACCTCAAGGCTATTTCTCGGTCAGAGAAGCTTACCATTTGGTGCATCCACAAAATGATACCCAACCTGATGTGGTCTGGGATCACATATGGCATCCCCATATTTTGTCGAAAGTTAAAATGTTCCTCTAGATTATGGTGTAGGAAAAAACTCTGACCTGGGATCATCTCCTCAAGCGGGGCTTCCAAGGTCCTTCTAGATGCGTCATGTGCGAGCAAGTAGAAGAAACTTTGGAACAACTTCTAAATAAATGTCAATTTGCTTCGGCCTTTTGGGATTAGGGAACTAGTATTTTTAGACATTCGGAATAGGATCGTTATTGTCTTAGATCCACCATTCGCAACTGGCATCTGCATCCCTTAACTAGCCCCTACTTGAATAGATTGTGGATCATCTTCCTGGGCTTGGCCCTTTGGAACCTATGGAAAGAGTGCAACAGATGCATCTTCAAAGTTGAAACTGTTCACTTCCAAAAGGTTTAGCTCCTCATCAAATCCAACCTACAGGAAACCTTGCATCTTTCTCTCTAGTCAGAGTCAGAGTTAACTTGCTCTCCTCAGGAGCATATTATTGTAAAAAACTAGGATCTTTAGACACTCCAGGTGAAATTTGATGTGCGGTCGGGTCCTCCTAAAATGACTATCCCCTCGGCCTAGTTCCCCCCTCCCCCTCGATTCTTAAAGATCAATTTTGATGGGGCTTCCAAAGTAAACCCAGATCCAGTGGGGATCAGAGGGGTCTTTAGGAATGAAAGAGGAGAAATTCTTCGCATATACTTATAGTACATAGGCACTTCCACCAACAATGTGGTAGAACTTTTGGCTTTAATATTTGGTCTAACCATAGCAAGAAGACAAAGCTGGAAGGATATGGTTTTATAAGGGGACTCATAGATCATTATTCACGCTGTGCAACGTCTCTATAATGGCACTCCTCTAAACAAGCTTTCGAAATACTGGAGACTGGACAAGATGAAGGAGCAACTCAGAGATATGATCACTCATTTCAAGGTGTTACAACCCAACCACATCAGAATATCAGGTAACAATATGGTTGACCATCTGGAAAATTATGGAATTGACACATCCAAAGACATGCTAGATCATGACTAGTTGTGGCTTGAAGATGGCACTCGCAAGGAGAAACTCATTCACATAAGGGATAAATACTTTCCTCCCCCAAGTAGGGTGATGATGACAACAAACATCGAGAACGATGAAGGGAGGCACGTGGCAGACTTGCATGTCCCCCGTGCCAGCACTACGTCAACTCGATTGTAAAATATTATTCTTAGCCTGTGCTATTAAAGGTGGCGACTCCTCATACTAATTCCTGGACGATGCAGAACGTTGAGGAAATGGTTTTGGAGATGGCATACGAGGCTTTTTGTTTTATCATTAAGTCTCTAGACAAAGACATCATTAGTCGGAATGCATATGCTAGTGGGTTATTCATCTCAAGTTTGGAAAGCATGTGGAATCAAAGGATAAAATATAGGATGGAGGATTGCAAGAACAACACAAGGAAACTCTCTCTTTAGCCTCTCTCATTCTCCCATGAGGGGATTTTTAATTCATAAGTCTCATTATGGAAACTGATGGAATTCTCATATTGATTTGAAGCAGCAGTGGGTTTCCCCGAAGGTGGTGAGATGGTACTAGGAGTTCGATTCGGTGCTTTTGGTCAAGGAAGGAGCTCGTTGCACTTGGTGGAGCCTCTTGCTCAAATTCGACATTGTGAAAACTCTGGATTCTTTCAAGACGCATCTAGGTAATATCTGCTCTAAAGGTCTCTTGATTCATTGTTTTAATCCCCTTCTGGCTCCTGTTCTTGTCTAATTTTAGTGGACCTTCTCCCCTGAGCCCTTCTGCCACTCAATTTTAATAAAGTCTTCCCTGTGGATTATGGGTGAACCTAGCAGCACTTCTACTGGGTTTCTACCTCAGCTGCAATCCCCTTGTCTCCTGCTTTAGCTCCACTCAACTATTCTCACCATGCAGTCGCGTAAGCAGTCCTGCAGTCCCTAGCATTTCTCCTCGGGTCCCTCCAACAGGGCTATGAGAAACATTGTCCACTCGGCCCGCCTTTACAGGAATTCGATTCCGAACCCTATGAAAGAGGAAATTGAATACTCTGAAAATGAAGCTAATCTCACTAGAAATTGTATACCTTGTGAGGAGGTGAGGGATGAATTTGAAGCTCTAATCCTTGACCCTGGTTATTCTAGAGGAATAACTTCTCTCCATCTGAAGACTATGGACAGTATTTGGAAATAAAAGTATGTTATGGGCCGAGCTCTGGTGGATAGAGGGGAGGCACATGAAGCCATTCTTATGAAATATGATGAATTGTCCAACAACATGCAACATATTGCCAATCACCTAGGCATCAAATTGGAGAAGTCCATCCCTGTGGATTATGATATTAAGCCGGATATAAGCTAAGTCTGTAGTCAGCTTTGTTTACTTATTTCCTATGAATACTTGCAAATAGTTTATAGTAAAGAATTCTCAAACTAAATGGTTTATCCTGGTTTCATTTAGAGGCAGACTATAATTTTTGTAAATTTTGAAACTTCAAGCATGTTTTCCCTATGTAGGGAGGGATTTGCTACTATCTCTTTTTTGTAAATCTTATGGAAGGAAATAGAAGGCACTATCTTATTTACAAAAAAAAAAAAACATTTCCTTTATCATACAAAATAGGACAACGTAAATGTAACAATAATCAAAATGCCAACATGCATGCAATTGTTATGCTTCTTGGTAACCCGTTGTTTTTCAATTCAGACAATATGTCCACTACATTAGTATACAAAATGTCTGATTTTTACAGACATGAATTGCTAAATTCAATGAAGCATAGGATCATCATCCTACATGAATTCAAATGAGAAGAGAAGGTTGCAGAAGAGAGAAGAATTTAGCATAGAGTAATCAATTACTCATGGAAAAATTGTACACACATAGAGACAAAATTGGAGTAATATGATTATATTCATAAATAAGTAATTAATATGTAATACAATGGTTATACATATAGGAGAATTCAAATGCCTAAGATATGATTCAAATCTACCAACTTGGACTGACTCTGGAGCTAACTCAGTGTGGGAAAATCACCACTAGAGCTCACTAATGCAACTCTGGATCACTAAAACAATTCACACTCAGTTAACTGATGAGGGTAGGTGAGAAAATGCAACCTACTTCCCTTGAATCATGGAAACTGGTGCTAGAGACACCAGGAGTGATCTAATTAATGGGGATTAAAGCATAACTAGACTTAACTAAATACCTACTAGAGTCAACTGCTGGAAACTGCTAGTGGCACTAAGAGTGGGTTCCTAAATTATAGGGTTCGGTCCCCGGGGCATCTAAACTCATGAAATCAGCTGTAGTGAGTGGCATATGTCCCCTAGGTGTATTCCCCATGCACTAGGGGAGTATTGAAGACCTCATAATCTGGGAAAATAGACAATTAGACTATGTGGTCAAATGGAGGATTAATAATAATCCCAACAACCCTCCCTTAATCATGAATTTGGACAACCTGGGCCTTGGCAACTAAGACCAAAGGTCACCCATACAATCAAAATGCAAACAAAAATAACTGCTTAATAAAACCGAGGAAATGGGGAAAACCTCATGGAAACCCCCCCCCCCACCCTCCCCCCCCACACCTCAAAATAAGTAGGAAAATCAGGATCAAGCCTTCATATCAAGAGAAAACTTCTTCTTGAATAAAAAACTTGTGAACATATTTCAGCAACCTACATCTCTGTGGTGCAGTGAAGTAGTGTGATGGTCCTTATGTGCATTAGTATCCTAGGACTGTGCATGTGAACCTCTCCATCTTCTTACAATCTGATGATAGACATGAGAAGGAATGTTTCCTTTGTCTGTTCTTTCTAGAGGAAGAGTGACATGATCCAATTTGTTATTCAGTGAGCACAATTGTTGATCAGTCCTTACCATCATGTAGCATCTCTCTGGGAGCTTGTTGCATCTCTATGAAGGAAGTGAATTTGCTTGACATAACGCAAGGTTCTCTTTTTGAAACCAGGATCTTGTTCTCCTCATGTTAGATGGCTCTCTAGTCATATTCCTAGTGTTAGAATTGTTGTGCCATTTAGATCATCAAGAAAAGAGTCCAAATTATTGATGTAGTGAATAGGAATGAATTATAAAAATTGAATAAATCAAATCTCACAGGAAACAGACAAGTATTGCTCAAGGAATTACAGTATTATCTTCATTACATAATCCAGTGTTACAATAGTGTGACATAGGAAAGAATTCGAATCATTAGGGATGAATTTGAATATACCAAATCGATGTGATTGTATCTGACTACATGGATAACTAAAGATGTCTAAGTCAGTATCAGAGTCCAAATGGTTAACTCCCGATGTCTAATAAAGTTACACAATCAGTTATAATCAGTTAACTCAGTCTAACTGAAGTGGTAGGTGAGAAAAGACGCCTTATCCACATGCAACCATGCATAATTGGCACTAACTGAGCTGAAAGTGAACTAACTAAAAGTAACTGAAGAATAACTAAGCTTAACTAGTTCCAACTCCAACTGACTAAAGGAGGTTAGTGCCGAGACTCCCAGTGGCTCCTAAAATGTAGGGATTGGCCTAGGAGGCGCCTAAACTGATGCATGCAAGTGTAGTCAGTGGCAATTAGCCTCTATCGATGTTCTCCACACTCTAGTAACTGGTACATGTGGCCCCATTAGGCCAAGTGGACCCAATGGTATTAGTGGACCTAGATAATTAAATAAAACTCCTACGTTAGGCTAAAATAATCTAATAGACCGTTTGGTAAAGGGAGGATTATAAATCCTAACACCCCCCCTGAATCCTAACTTGGACAACTGTGGGCCTTGGAAACAATTCCACAAGTCACCCATATACAATCTAAAATATAAAAAATGTTGCTTAATAAGCCGAGGAAATATGGGAAAACCTCATGGGAACACCCCCCCTCAAGATAAACAAGAATCATGAAATCCAAGTTTAAAAACTTGCAAAAAATTTACTGCAATTTGCAGCAGTATGTAGCAGTAATGCAGTATTCTGGTTCTTATATGCAGCAACATCCTAAAGCTATGCATGTGAACCTCTGAATCCAAAGAAAATGATTATTTCAGGAGGAATCTTCCTCTTTGGAAGAAGAATGTGCTCAACTGAATCAAGAATATAGACAACAGCTAGATGAAAATTGGACCCATGTAGAGCAACTGAAATCAACTGATGAGAGAGCAAAGGTACTTGATAATTTGAACCATGCGAGGAACACCAAAACAACTGATAAATTATAGCCTTGAACATCAAACCATGTGAGGAAAAATCATCCCCAAGTGTTAGGATCAAGTGTCCAAGCGAATGCAGAATGTCTCCATCTTTACTAGTTCTGTGAGGAGATGAGCATGTGATCAAATAGATAGGTAGAGAATCCCTGGGACTTTGGAGAGCGAATGATTGAGCTCCATAATATGATATAGCTTTAGAAATAATCAATGATTCACAAAATATAATATCATCAAACTCATAATAGGAAACTAATATCAAATCCCCAACAACAAGTTTGAAGGAGACTTGCGGTACTTGATTTGTCACACCAAAATTGATGAAACCAGCTACAAGCATGACTGAAGGATCATGGAACTTAAAAATTGAACCAAATAATATTAGATCAGATCCAAATAAGATCATATCATATCCAAATAGTTTCATATCAGATCCAAGAGTGTGCTCCACTGAGATGGTAGATGCACAATTTTCTCCTTCTTCAAAATTCTGAAAAATTGGTGCATGAAATCATGTAGGAATTTACTGGAAGCTCTAGATCAATGATAGTGAATGGATCACTCCTACAATCTGATATTATTTCCAAAATATCCATGGTATTACTTATCTGCACACTAGCAACATCATTAGAGATAGAGAAATCAGATTCATGTTCCTTTTTTGAAACAATCACTAGTAAACTATGCACATAATTAAAAATAGAGGAATCACTGGAGAATTTTTGCAAAGAATGGAAGGAGATTTTTTCTTCAAAAATAGAGATTCGAATGTCTTCTTCTGGATCAACCATGCAAGGAGATGAGATATCAGATATCTCATACACTTCCGAAGCAGTAGGAGAAGGAGTCACTCCAAGGAGACTTTCTTCAATTCGAATTGTTTGTGAGGAAAATTATGCTTCTTCTTCATCTTCAACAATTTGCTTTGCTGTAGGAGAGGGCATGAACTCATCACACTGAATTTTATCTGAACCTCTCTCAATAGCTGTAATTTTAGAGTCATCTCCCATATGACTGCTAGGTCCTCCTAATAGAGGGAAAGTGATGAAGGATTCCCTGGAGGCAACCATGTGGTTGGATGCTCCATAATTTATCAAATAAGCCTTCGAAGGAGTGAGGCTTCCATGAAAGGTATGGAATCTCTCATGTTATTCAATATGCTCTTCATCATCAGACATCTCTGCACCTTGTGGAAGGGAAATATTGTTCTGTACGCATAGAAATTTCAACTGGTCGAGGGTCTTCTTCATGTACGAGTCTTCTAGATGAAAACCCCTCATACAATAGGAACACATCTTCTTTTTCTTCTTCTTAGAGCCTGAAGCTCCTTCAGAATTATTCTGATTCTCTTTAGGATTTGAATCAAATGTTTTGTAATCGTTCCCTTTAGATCTCCCTTTAGCTTGTGCTTTGGTAGAGTCTGTCACTAGGATATCTTGATCTTTGGAAGTCTTGATGACTCCCATCTGGATCAACTTCTCTTACTCCTGTATTAAGGAATCGAAAAAGGAATCAAGTGAGGGACTATTCCAATTAGGAATTGAATCTCTCTCGAAATGGAAGATTGAGACAACTATAGAATACTCAGGGCCTAGTTTGTTGAGTATGGAGAGCACATGCGGCTCATCCTTTCTTTCTATTTCGCACTGTATGCATTGACGTGCAAGAAACTTGAATTTAGTAAAGAATTGTTGCACTATATCAAAACTGTTGGGATGTAAGGCTACCAACTCGCTCTCCAGAATGTGTCCATGAATCTCATCTCTCTTGCCAAACAAGTCTTCAAGATTTTCCCAAGATTCCCTGGGAGTCCTCAAACCTTCAAGGTGAAAGAGGAGATCTCTGGATATGTAAGTACATAGATAACCGAAAGCTTCATCTAAGCGGTTCAAAAACTTGTTTCTCTCAACTGAATGATGGGGCTCAACCTCCCTACCAAGTATTATCCTGAAGTAGCCATGCTTGCACAAGGCCACCTGCTTATATTCCCTCTAATCAACATAATTGAAGGGTGTTAGGATTCGAGGTGTAGGAGATTGAGAATCCATAATTCCTCGGTTGGAAAAGAAAATATCCTCACACAAGCTTCATAGCACTTGTATAATTTCACTGCAAAACACTAAAACATTCGAACTATGTTAGAATCATGCCTTCCCTCTTGACATGAACACTTTCTCATGGTCCGTCATGCATGCACTGCCACTCTGAATAAATGCAGAGGAAGCAAAGCACTCTTTGTGGGACTTCTGTGGAAACCCAGCTGCTTCTGGTGTTCAATGGAGAGTAGACAGACATGAATCTTGCTTGAAATGGCTATGATACCATGTTAGAATTGTTGTTCCATTTAGATCATCAAGAAAAGAGTCCAAATTATTGATGCAATGAATATGAAAGAATTATACAAACTGAACAAATCAAATCTCACAGGAAACAAACAAGTATTGCTCATGGAATTATAGTATTGTCTTCATTACATAATCCGGTGTTACAATAGTGTTACATAGGAAATAATTCGAATCATTAGGGATGAATTCGTATCTACCAACTGGATGTGTCTGTATCAGACTGCAAGGCTAACTAAATATGTCTCAATCACTGTCGAAGTCCAAATGGTTAACTCTAGATGTCTAATCAAGTCACACAATCAGTTATAATCAGTTAACTCAATATAACTGAAGTGGTAGGTGAGAAAAGGCACCTTATCCGTATGTAGTCATGCATAATTGGCGCTAACTGAGCTGAAAGTAACTGAAGAATAACTAAGCTTAACTAGTTCCAACTCCAACTGACTGAAGGACGTTGGTGTTGGGACTCCCAGCAGCTCCTAAAATGTAGGGTTTGTCCTAAGAGGTGCCTAAAATGATGCGGGCAAGTGCAGTCAATGGAAATTAGACTCTATCAGTGTTCCCCACACTCTAAAACCGGTACATGTGGCCCCATTAGGCCAAGTGGACCTAATGGTACTAGTGGACCCAAATAATTAAATAAAACTCCTAAGTTAGTCTAAAATAATCTAATAGACAGTTTGGTTAAGGGAGGATTATAAATCCTAACACCCAATTGCCTCAATAACTTTTTGTGTCCATTTAGGCCTAGGATTGGGAGTAGGGACTAGATTTGGATCTGTATCACTGTGAACTTCATCTTCAATTTCATAAACAGATTCAACTAGGTCTTTTGCTTCAGATTCTAAATCTGAAACACTAATGGAAACATTATCATATTTAAAAGGTGTAGGTAGAATGGTTTTACCTCCCCTTTCGAATGGCAGCTGAGACTCTACTGGATCTCAGTATGGAAGAAAGTGTGAGAATTCATATACTTTGGAGGCATGATTTGCAACACCCTTCACTATAATATTCTTAGTTGAGATATTTGAGATCTCCACTGAGTCAGGAACAAATACCACTCGCTTTGGTGGGCCAGTATGTGTCATATGGTCTACAGATAACACATTTGTAGCTAAAGAGGGAACATAGAGTACATCTTTGAACACTCCATGTTTTAAATTGATTGAACCCTTTCCTTCAGCTCAAATTTGAGTGTCATCACCCATGTGAATACTCGAACCATCAGTAAGTTGTAATGAAGAGAATGATTCTATGGATGCAACGATATGATTGGAGGCTCCTGAATCAATGAGGAAGGCATGTGATTTTGAACAACTAGACTTCAGTGCATGGCATCTCTCATCATGATCTTTAGTCTTTTCTCCAGATTCAGTATTCCTTGTGCCTTCAAGGAGTGTAATGTTGTGCTGCTTAAGGAGTTTTTCCATCTGATCAATGGTCTTCTTCATACAATACTTCTTTGTATGGTTTCCTTTCTTATAGTAAGATCATTTTCCCTTGTTAGACTTCTGATGTTTGTCCTTCCTAGACCCCGAGGCTTCATATGCTAGATCAAACTCATCTTCAGGTTCAAATTCAATGTTTCTTTTCTCTTACCTTTATGCTTCCTTCTTGCTTGCACATTCCTTGTCTCACCAACTAAGAGATATTTATTTGGAGAGGCTCTGAGAGCTCCCATCTGTATCAACTTGTCTTGTTCTTGGATTAGATACTCTGTGAAGGAATTAAGGGATGGCATTCACCAATTAGGAGTAGTCAGTCTCCCAGAGTGAAAGGTAGATACAAACACTGAGAATTTTGATCCAAGTTTGCTTAGTATGGAGAGCACCAATTGCTCATCCTTCTTCTCAATCCTGCATTGTTTACATTGCATGACCAATGATTTGAATTTTGAGAAAAACTGTTGTACAATTTAGAAGTTAATGGGTTGTAGTGCTATCAGCTCATTCTCCAAGATATGGCTTCTCAACTCATCCTGTTTACCAAACAAGGATTCAATCTTAACCCACACTTCTTTTGGAGTCTTGAGTCCATGAATATGGAACAACAACTTCCTGGATAGGTGGATGCACATGTAGCCAAAAGCTTCATCAAGCTTATTCATATGCTTCGATTTTTCAATATACTGTTGGGGTTCGACCTCTCTTCCCATGGTCATCCTGTATAGACCTTCGTTGTGTAAGGAAATATGCATACTTGACCTCCAATCAAGGTAATTGAAGGGTGTAAGGATTATGGGAGTTAGAGCTGCTGAATTCTCCAATTCATAGCTATATTTATCAACAATTCTTCATAAATTCTTTGAATGTACCAATAAAAACACTGCAAAAAAACACAATTCGAATTAATTTAGCTCAAACACTCTTCACTTCGACATGTGCACTTTCTTTGAGTACATCACACCTAGATAAATTTCTCTGGACTTCTCTGGACATAATCCAGAGGGAGCTATGCAATAATTCTAGGAATTATGTGGAAACTCAATGGCTTCTGGTGCATCAATGGAATTTTCTGAGGTTCGAGGCATGCATGGATAATTGATTTGATACCATGTTAAATTCAATGAAGCATAAGATCATCAGCTTACATGAATTCAAATGAGAAGAGAAGGTTGCGGAAGAGAGAGAATAATTTATCATAGACTCATCAATTACTCATGGCAAAGTTGTATACACATAGACACAAAACTGGAATAATATGATTATATTAGTGAATCAATAATTAATATGTAATACAATTGTTATACATATAGGATAATTCAAATGCCTAATATTGGATTCGAATCTATCAACCTGGACTAACTCCGGAGCTAACTCAGTGTGAGAAAATCACCACTAAAGCTCACTGATGCAACTCCAGATCAATAAAATAGTTCACACTTAGTTAACTGATGAGGGTAGGTGAGAAAATGCACCCTAATTCCCTTGAATCATGGAAACTGGCACTAGATACATTGGGAGTGATCTAACTAACGGGGATCAGAGCATAAATGGACTTAACTGAATACCTTCTAGAGTTAACTGCTGGTGGCACTCAGAGTGGGTTCCCAAATTATGGGATTGGTCCCTTGGGCACCTAAGCTCATGCAATCAGGCGCAGTAAGTGGCAGATGTCCCCTAGGCGTGTTCCCCATGCACTAGTGGAGTGATGAAGACCTCCTAAGCTAGGAAAATAGACAATTATACTATGTGGTCAAAGGGAGGATTAATAGTAATCCCAACAAGTATTTCAAAATATATAGTAGGTTACAACATCTTGCATTAACATCAAAATAAAATATGGATCATCATTCTTTGCTGGAACAGTTATTGGTATTCGAGCCACTTGCATTAATTGGGTTATATGTAGGATTGTTTTGTTCATTGGTTCGATTGTTTTCCTCTTCTTCAGCTAGCATCTGTAAACATAAAAATAAAGTGCACTAAGTGTATCTACAATGTTGGGAACAATGAAAAAAATAGTTAAGATACATGAATGTAGATTGAAAACCGATGTACATACATAGTAATAATTGAGTCATGAATGATACACATTATTTCAAAACCATATCTCATGTCTTCCATCAATAAGTCTTCGGTTGGCTCCACTCCATACTTTATTTCTTGTAAGTTTTATGCCCCGGCACAATTAATCATAGATTTAATTTAAATGTTTTTTAATTATAAAATGAGAGAAGTAAAACAATATAGATAGTTACAAAATCCACAACTAATTTTTGATAAGCCAACATACACTCACAACCCTTGATGCACCATAAGCAACTGGGTTCTTCTTAATTCCTGGTATCTTTTCCTTGCTTCCTTTGGATTTATCCAAAGAAATCTATCCAGGTGTGAAGCAATCTGATAATGTGCACCTGTCGAAGTACATAGTGATTGAATTGGTTTTCCTTTGAATTTAAAGTTTTATTCATGTAAATTGAAGAATTCAGAATAATTGTGCTGCTCATGAAGCTGCAAAATGGAGAATTCAACAACCTTGTCACCGAGGATCCTCACACCCTTCAATGATATGGTCTGGAGGGAAGATATGCAAATTTTGTTGTGCAACAAAGGTTGTAACGAACAAAAAAATATAAATAAATAAAACATTAATAATTAAATAAACTAAATACTTAATGAAGAGACACCTTGGTGAAAGCTTATGCCTCTTCACAAAAGGGCACCCAACATGGGTATTTATACAAGAAAACATTCTCATTGTAAATAATCACTTATCTTATCAAATATATTTTATTATCCATACATGGATTATTTATTTTATTTACATTGGGTTTTCCCGTAAGAAACAAAGTTTCTTTGTTCCAAAGGTCTATATAGGGTCACGATGGGAAAGGAGGTCGAACCCCAACAGTCTTTAGAGAAATTGAAGTACTTAAACAAATTGGATGAATCCTTTGGTTTCATGTGCATTCATATCTCCAGGGAGTTACTCTTCCACCATGATTGATTAAAAACACTAAGGAAAGTATGGTAGAAGCTCAAATCACTGTTTGGAAAGCATGATGAGCTGAGAAACCACATTTTGGAGAATGAATTGATTACTCTTCAACCCAACAATTTCAAAACCATCCAACAATTCTTCTCCAAGTTCAAGTCTTTGGTCATGCAGTGCAAGCAATGTGGATTTGACAAGAAGGATGAGCAATTGGTGCTCTCCATCATGAGCAAGCTTGGCCTAGAATTTTCAGTATTTGTGTCCAACTTCCACTCCAGGAGACTGACAACCCCAAACTGGAAAATTCCCTCACTTGATGATTTACTAAATCCATCATTCAAGAACAAGACAAGTTGATTCAAATGGGAGCCCTCAAAGCCTCCAAGAATCATGCTCTTTTTCCTGGGAGACCAAGAATGCGCAAACTCAAGGAAGACATAAGGGGAAGGAAAAAAATAACATCGATTTCGAATCAAAGGAGGATTTTGATCCATTAGATGGAGCCTCAGGTTCCAATAAGGACAACCATAAGAGATTTGAAAAGGCCAAGTGTTCCTCTTGTAAGAAAGGAAACTATTCAGAGAAAAGATGTATGAAGAAAACCATATATTAGATGTCAAGACTTATTGAACAACATAATATTGGCCTCCCTAAAGGTGCAAGGAAGGCTAATTTTGGAGGCAATATTGAAGATCATGAGATATGCCATGCACTGAAGGCTAGATTTTCAAAATATCAAGCCTTCCTCGTTGATTCAGGTGCCTTCAACCACATGGTTGCCTCCAAAGAATCATTCTCTTCATTAAATTTATTTGATGGTTCAAGTATTCACATGGGAGATGATACTCAAATCCAAGTTGAAGGGAAGGGTACAATAAAATTAGAACATGGAGTGTTAAAAAATGTCCTATATGCGCCCTCCTTAGCAACAAATCTGTTGTATGTATATCAAATGACTCATACAAGATCACCGAAGCGAGTGTATATGAACCCGTCTGAGTTGAGATCTCATATATCTCTACTTGGAAGCTGATAGTGAAAGGTGCTGCAAACCATGCCTCCAAGGAATATGAGTTCTCACATTTTTTCCATACTCAAATTTAGTACAATATCTACAACCAATTAAAAGGGAAGGTAAATTCATTCTACCTAAACCATTTGCATATGATAATGTTTGTTGTTAAGATTCATAATTTGAAGTTGAGGACCAAGTTGAATAAGATCTTGGTATTGAGGATGAAGTTCAAACAGATCTAGATCCATATCTAGTCCCTACTCCCAATCCTAGGCCTAAATGGGCTCAAAAATTCATTAAGGCTATTGGGAGCATGGCTAGAGATTCATTTGACAAAAGGAGAACATGATATCAGTTTCAAGATGAGAACCTTGCACTATTTCGTACAAATCCACTTCCCCCGGAGAGGCGCTATAAAATCCTAGAGAGATGCTACATGGTGGTGAGGTCTAATCAATAGTTCTACAAAGTGGCTTGCCATGATTCACCAAGGAAGACAACCATAGATAAGGAATATGAGTCATTGAAGAACAATGAGACATTGGATCATGTTTCTCTTCCTCCATAAATAAGAGACAAAAGTACCTTTCTACATGGTATATTGGAAGAATAAATCTACACGGAATAGCCTAAGGGTTACATTGATGATTCTTCATTAGCATGCAAGCTGAGGAGACCGTTATATGGGATTAAGAAATCCCCTAGGGCATGGCATTCCAAGTTGAAATCTTCCATATTGCCACAGAGGTTCAAAAGATGCAAGTTTGCATGCAAAGCAACAACATTTCTTCTCCTATATATCATTAGATTGGAAGAAGGTGAAAATGTTCACATGCACTGTATCAGGGAACTAGTGCACATAAGGATCATCACACTACATTACTGCTCCACATAGGTGCATACTATAGAAATTTCTCACAAAGATTTTTACTCAGGAGAAATTTGTCTCTTGGTGTGATAGCTTGATCCAGTTCCCCGTTGTTCAGTTTTGAGGGGGGGGGGGGTTGTTCCCAGCAAGTTTTCCCCATTTCCTCGGTTTATTGATTAGTTGCTTTTTTGCATTAGATTGTATGGGTGACATTTAGTCTTAGTTTCCAGGGACCAGGTTGTCCAAGTTTGGATTAAGGGGGGGTGCTAGGATTATTGTAATCCTCCCTTGTCCACCATGGTCTAGATGTTAATTTCCTAGCTTAGAAACATGTTTCCACTTCATTAGTGCCACAAAGAAGTTATCTAGGGACCACCTACCAGTTGATTCATCATTAAGCATGATTTTAGGAGCTCTAGAGACAATCCCTACATTTTAGGATCCCACACTAAGTGATGGGAGTCTCACCATCAGTTCACCTTAGTTAGTGTTGAGTTGTGCTAATATGGGATACATTCAGTTCATCTTTAGTTAGCCTAGTGCCACTTTTGCATGATTTAAGGAGATAGGTGTTTTTTCTCACCTACCTTGGTCAATTAACTGATTGTGATGTGTTTCAATTGTTTGGAGTTACACTGATGAGCCTCCAATGGTGATTTTCCATAGTTAGTAATGTCTGGAGCCAGTCCAAGTCATGAGATTTGAATCACTCCTAGATGATTCAAATTCTCTCTATTGTATCATCAATGTATTTCATACAGGTTAATGATTATCTGATTAATATTATGCTATCAATTTTTTTCCTCTTATCTAAATAATTTCACCATGATTTTTTGACAATTCTATCACTAAAACTCTTCTTCCTCGTTCATTCTTCTTTCACAATGAGGGTTAATCTAGTTTGATGATCTTGTAGCTTTTCTAATTTTACACGGTGCGTGTATATTTGAATAAACACACCGCTAATTTTTTTATATGTTGGGTTTTTGTGGTTTAACTTAAAACTATATATTCATCTCAAATTTTCTTTTAGTATTCAACCACACCAATTACAATATTTCATAGTATATATATGTTGCTTAAACACACCTTATTCTTACAAAATGGTTTCCAAACTATATTGGAAGTTAGATTGTAATATTGTTTTTGATTTTTTTTAGGATTGTAGAGACATATATTGATTGTTGAATTGGCTCAAATGCATGCGGAAAAAATTGTAGTATTAGATGGCCAATTCTTCATATTCCAGCTTATTCCATCATGTTCAAAGTTCGACGAGTTTTGCTTTTCCATCCTCGGTAAGCTCACGTTTTATTTATATTTTGACTATTTATTTGAATTTATGTTACTTATCCATGTGAATTTGAATATCAATTTATTCTTTATCGCAGGATCTTGATTCAGGTTTGAGTTTGAATGCACAAGACATTCCACCAGTTTCAAAACCCCATAAGATATTATTAGGAACAAGATACCACAAGAAATTTGAGAGCAAAACTGTCCAAGTACACACCGAGGTCCATCCAATTATTGGAGGGTAGTGATGATTTCTCCCTTCCTGTGAATTTTCAAAGTAAATATTAAACTTCTTACAACCACGCTTTGTATGGAACTTGGTCATCTTCTCTACTTGTGCCCGATGTTGGGACCAAATTCTCCTTTTGTGGTAATCGTTTTATGATTACGAAGTCTAATATTGATGTTGCATATATTAGGTTGTTTATCCTTTCACATGTAGTTGTTCCTCCCAAATAATCAGCAACACTTATGCCATTTTGTGGTCCTATCTATTATCGGTCTGATTACTTGAATATTGTTAAATACAGGCATAACATTTCCATGTATAGTATGTGCATAAATGATTATGTTTCTGGAAAATTTAGTAGGAAGAACCTGTTGTATATAGATGGTCGTCCATGCACTCATTGGAATATTGTAGGGTTCATAAATAGTTCTAGGTTCTCTTTATTTTCTGCAAATTGTTCATTTGAGGATCACTTCAATGACTAGGAGTTCTTTATGGAAAGGAAAGCATCAATATTTGTTCTTGTACATGCAATACATAGTTTTCTCCTGGTGACGAGTTAGTAATAAACTGCAACCTTTGTAGACCACCAACAACTCATCAGAGACGTCTTGCATTGGGATTACCCTTAGATGTTCCCTTAGGGCGCAAGTCAAAAAAGCATTGATTAATTGTATTTGTCAATTTACAATGGGATCCCATGTTAATGTATTACTGATATTGAAATTATGTTTTTTAAATTGTTAATTTAATTTATAAATTGAAATTGAAAATGTGTTTCTCAATTTCAAATTTTTATACTTAATGTGGAATTGATGTTAATTTATCACTTAATCTGAACGTTTACTTTATAAATTGTTTGCAGCTTATCATTTTGTATTAGAAATGATTCTTGTGTTTTTGTAATAATTTTCTTGTATAATAATAAATCAAACTAATTGCATTGTGCTTACTAACATCATCAATGCAATATTCAATATTTTTTAAATCATGATTCTGATGATAAGCGACCTTCCTACCATCTTCCGTCGCACCCCAGTACAATGCCAAATTGAGAGAAGGCTAAAAAAATATTGCAACTTGGAGAGGAAGAATACCAAGCATGGTTGAATCAACCACCTATTCAATTTCCACTACGTCCATCCTCACCAATTAGGAATCCCTACAGTGATAACAGTTCTTCACATGTTGGAAATGGAGTAGATGTTGGTATGGATGAGTTATTATGACAAAATGAGTGCCATGGATGCAATGTTGTTTCATACATTCTAGTACAATGAGCTAGGGGATGACGCTCATATCATCGGAGCCTTATTCGAAAGCCTTAAATCGACGAATTCCACACCACTCTTTGAACTTGGCTGGTCAAAGTTTACACAATCAGGGACATCAATGTTACTGTACAACTTGAAAGCAAAGTATGGCATGTATGCCATGTGTTTCTCAATGATGTTGAGGTAATTGGCCATCAACTACATTACATTTAGAGAATATTGTTACACAATGATAATTGGAAATGGTCGATTTTACGAACATTAAATGACATTGTACATTTATATTTCCAACTAACTATAGGTTATTTAAAGATAAGGTACTTCCAAAGATAACATCTTTCCTGGAAGCTACAAAGAGGCAAAGCAAATGTTGAAAATGTTGGGTGTTGAGTACATATCATATCATGCGTGTCCCAATGATTTTATTCTATATAGAGGTGAATATGCAGACAAAGAGATATGTCCAAAATATGGGCATGACATGTACAAAGAATCGAATAATAAGGCTAAATCACATGGTCCTCCCAATAAGATATTGAGGCACATGCCTATAATCCCAACAATTTAAAGGCTCTTTCATTGCAAAGAACTAGCTATGTTGCAAGGATGGCATGCATCACCTCGAAGTGAGGAAGGAGTATTGTGAATCCCAATAGATTCAATATCCATGAAGCATATAGAGGGTACATGGCCCGATAAATTAAATGATGAAGTACACAACCTCATATTGATCATATCCATTGATGGCGTTAACACATATTCCCAACCAGACATCAGCTATACTGTTTTTCCTATAGCAGTGATCAATAACAATACCCCCGCATGCTTGTCCATAAAGAATGAACATCTTATGTTAGCTCTTTTAGTCCCTGGTAGAAGACAAGTGAAGAATATGGATGTTTACCTACAACCATTGATCAAAGACTTTAAGGAATTACGGGAAGGATTACAAGTATATGATGTATCGAGACCCACTCCATCACATAGGAGTTTTACGTTGTATGGCATATGTGTGTACACCACACATGATTATCTGGGGTTGGGAGTTTGTTCACGTAAATATGTTGTTTGATTCAAATCAATATTTTTTTGGCATATTTAATTCATTGTGACTATCTTGATCTTCAACACTGATTGCATGCTCTTTATACCATAACATCACATGTCTTGTAACAAAAGGTTATCCTGGATGTAAATGTTGTGGACAATATATGAAGGCTAGGTGGTCGAAATACCTACAAAAGCCAATATATGACTTCTCTAGTGTATTTCTGCTAGAAAATGACCCTTATAGAAGAATAACATTTGCTTTCAATGGTAAATCAGAGAGAACCCAAATGCTTGCAATACTGACATAGAATGATTGGCTTAGGGCATATGACAGATAGAAGGAGTAGGAAATTGCAAATATGTTCAAATCAAATGGGGGACCTATGTTCAATGATCCTGAATTCTTTGACACCTATGATGAGAAATGCCCAAAGGGATGAAAATAAAATCGATATTTTATGAGCTCCCATATTGGGAGCATTTTAAGATTTCCCACTTACTAGATCCCATGCATATATTTAAAAATGTTCCATATTCTTTGTAGCATGGCATATCATTCAAAAAAAGTGACAAGTTAAAATTAAGAAAATATCTTATTTCTTCAAATACTAAAAAGAAGCATTAGCCAAGACAAGAAAATAAAGGAGAAGTCCCATGGATTTTGAAGAAAGAATATATTAATTTGGAAAAGGAAGTTATAATGGGTGTGAATGCACCTTCTTTTTATGGGTCTTCTCTACGATGTTGCTTCACTACAGACGAAAAGTTGATGGATTTGAAAAAACATGACCATCTCAATCTTCTAATGGTACGTATAATGTCCAAAAAATGTTTTTATTATTCTTTTATATCTTTTACCACACAAATTAAAATGAAATTAATTGTTTATGTTTACTTTGTAGTGTCATTATTTGTTGTTTGTGTGTGGGTGAGAACCACGACTTTCTCGATAACTTGCGGCGTGCCATATCTAGACTATCTACATTTGTACGATGGATCACATCAAATGAGATTTACATTGCTAATATTCCCCGGTGGTGTCAAGAGATAACAAAGATTTCTTGTATGTTTGAGAAGAAATTGTCATCAAGTTTCATGGTCATGCAGATTCATTTTCTAATTCACCTAGTCGATGAAGTTGAATTAGTCAGGGTGGTATCATGTCATTGGATGTTATTATTGGAGAGGTACATGAAAAAATTGAAGGGATTTGTTCGACAGAGGGAAAAATATGAGGGGTCTATGGCAGGGGGTACATAGTACATGGGTTGTTCTATTATGTTAGTGAGTATATAAAGCGAATCGACCACACACCAGGTGCCGTGATTTGGGATGATAAACATGATGAGGACAAAATAGAAGGGGAGTTACTGGAAATGAAAGGAAAAAAGGTGCATTATAAAGAGTAGTCACTTATATTTCAATCTTCACATTTCCATATAACAACTATTCACAACAAACTTCAAAATCTATATTTCATCCCAAGGTGCATCCATGGAGGTGGGTTACAATTTTTGGCAACCCAATTTTAGAAAAAACATAAAAACGTACATCGATTGAGTTTTTTCCAAACCCTCGATTGAGGTGTTAAGACCTCGATCGAGGTTTTCTTAAACCCTCGATTGAGATTTTGAAAAACCCTCAATCGAGATCCAAGTGCTTGATCGAGGGTTTTTCAAAAGCTCGATCGTCCAAGTGCTCGATCGAGGGTTAAAAAAAAGCTCGATCGAGGGTTAAAAGAAGCTCGATCGAGCAACTTTAATCCTTTTTACTATAAATAGGCAACAAACCTTTGATGTAATTCATTGCGTTTGTTGGATAGAAAAGGGTCATTTATATTCATTTCTAGATATGGGTCATGGAGTAATTGGAGTTATAGATATAATTGATCATCTATTAATCCAACATCTATAACTCCAATTACTCCACAACTAATATTTACACATAAAACCTAGAGGAAGTGGCAGTAGTAATGCTTTTAGTTGTTTCTTCTTCAAGGTATGTACTATTACCCACAAGTATTAGTTTTCTAGTTGAAATTATGTTTTATTAAATTTTCTTATCATATAATTCTATGTTTGATTTCAATTGAATTCGAAGACCTTGTTCCCATGAACAATACAAGATTTGGAAAACTTTGATTAAATAAATTTTTGGGTGTCCATATTCGTGTGCACACACGATTATGGGCACTTGAATATTTTTTTACTTAAAGTTTTAAAAAGCTCGATCGAGCTTTTCATTTAATGAAGTCTTCCAAAATATCCTTAGACACCTTGTATTTTGAATCCCCATTTGAATTCATGTCATTGAACATTTTCAATTCTTGTCGAAATGAGAATTAGTATAATGTTTAGTCACGTGTTATTGATGTAAATTCAAATGTCATTCAATAATTTACTAGCAAAATTAACTGCAAATGTGTGGTACAATAACAATTTTGAAGAGTAAACAATGGACATTGATATAACCCAAGGAAATGAGGTCATATTTTTTTTTCATGCTCACATTTTCATTTCTCTAAAGGTACTAAAAATACTTTGCTCCTTCGTGTATAATTTTGAATTTTAAAAAACTACAATTATGTGATATGACTATGAATGTAACACTAATTTTTATCTTAATCGTTCTGTTCTATTCCGCCTTGGGCTCTGGGATTTAAATATCTATCCTGAAGATATATACCGTAGGTAGATCGTAGTCCTGAGAATCCAGGTCGAGTGGACACAACTCACCTAAGTTCATCTCATCAACTGAATTGCATGCATCATTGTCATAGTATTGTTTTTGCATTGAACCAATGAGATCATTGTCATAGTATTGTTTTTGCATTGAACCAATGAGAGCAATGATGCATGCAATTCAGTTGATGAGTTGAACTTAGACGAGTTGTGTCCACTCGACCTGGATTCTCAGGACTACGATGTACCTATGGTATAGATCCTTGGGTTAGATATTTAAAGCTCAGAGCCCAAGGCGGAATAGAACATGACGATCAAGATAAAATTTAGTGTAAATTCAAATTCATATCACATAATTGTAGTTTTTTAAAATTAAAAATTATATACGAAGGAGCAAAGTATTTTTAGTATTTAAAACATTTCACTACATTTTTGTACTACATTGTATACACATTGGATATATTGCTGATAGGAATCAAATGATGTTGAAATTCCATACCAACCATGATGACATAAACAAGCTAGATGTTGAATTCTAATGAAAACACACCATGATACTACTTGAATATAAGCATTAAAAAGAATTAAATGCATGTAGTTCACAGACTCTAAAATTATTGTTAAAGCCCCAAAATGAATCCCTAGCATCACCATCAAGGTTTCACACTATTGGTTAAAGTTTTGAGTTATCATTCTAGGATGCATTGAATGGTTTATTGTATCTACGTCATGGTCATTTTGCTACAAACGATAGTTTGTCCACTTGATCACTACACACAATATTCATAATCAATGTCATCTATAGTGTTGTTTAAATCCATGTCTCTTTTCAACATAGAGTTCAATGTTTTTGTTAATATCTTTGGTCCAGAAAAAATTTAAACTTCATTAAATTTAGTTATAAGGAGGGTCACAAGGTCGCACATATGGGGCGCAACATATTATTATCACTACAAAAAACCATTTTTTTATGAGTTGAACGAGTTGGCATGTCATGTTTATTTCATGAGTCTTATCCATTTCTATATTCTCAATGTACTCGTGTCTAGATGAAACATATTGGTAATAGGTTATAATTGTCAATTATGTTTATGTACACATTTATCTATACAATGAGATAATTCTAATTATATGTTCTAGGTGAACTATGGAAAGAGTTTTCTTGTTCCCTAAACTTTGATGCTTCTTTCATAGTTTCAAAAAACTAAATCTAAAAAACAAAGGACAGCTTCCCTTGTTACTAGTATATTTCACTATGGTTATAAGTATTATATATTATTGCTCCTTCATTTATTCTTCTTATGCATTTATATTCTTATCATTTATTCGGATATGAAAAATAAAAAAAATTAAATTCTTTATATTTATTACAATGTTGAGAATAAGTATCCTTCTTCTTATTCGTTTTTATTTTATATTTCATTATTTATTTTTTTAATTTTTTAAAATTTTTTCACTTATGTTTTTTTTTTTAATTTTTACATTTACCATCTTTAAAAAATTATAATTTCCCATTTCCCCTTTATTCTTTTGTAATTTTTCGTTTAAATTCTCTTAGATGGGTCCTTCAAACCCATTTCTAAAATGTCCTACATGAACATATATATATATATATATATATATATATATAAGCTAAAGCTTATATCCCGAAAAAATATGCTAGTATATTGGTAGTCATATACAAAGCCTTTTTCAAGTGTTTAAGAGTAGCTCGATCGAGGGCTTGAAAAACAAAGATTTAGCCCTCTTTCAAGAAAATCAATGTTTCTCTGTGTCTTTTAGGGGTGTAAACCCTGCCATTCATGGCACACAACTTAGCGGAGTTCATACCGATAGATTCATCACTGAAGCCTCTATCCATTGAGATATCATGCATGTGTTTTGGCATTCATATGGTTTTTTTTAATTAGTTCTAAAACTTACACTTAGAAAACCAGACAACAACTTTGAAGCAGCTCAAAGAAAAATACGCAGGGTAAAATATACACATCCAAAAATTTCGTAAAAATACATAGCCCACATATCGGCGTGTCCTCTTCAAAAGGGTGTCTTTGGTTTTTCAATTTTTGAAAACAATGAAAAAAAAGCTGGGATGGACACACATGTATAAAATGATGCTAAAATTAGATGTGGTCACTTTCGAAAAATAATAAATAATTGTATATTGCGAAATAAATTAACAAAAAAATATGCAGACCATAGTATATTATGTGTAGATCATGCTCATATATATATATATATTTTAAATTATTAATATAAGATTGAATGATTGGGGTTGGACACGAGCCACTTATTAACTTCTTCAAAATTTTAAGGTTACACAGTTCATTAAAAGATTTTTTTCACACATTAAATGACATCGGAATATTTAAAAAAAATATCATTGGGAAGCCAACATAATATTCTACAATTTATTTTTTTACTGCAAGTCAAAATTCACATGGCATATATGCGTTTCGAGGGATTCTATCTAGCACACGAGTAAAAAATCAGGTTTTCATCACCAAATTTGGCCAAAAAGTGTTACCCACCTTCATGGAATCACCCCCCATATGTATTGAATGTGTTGTTGTTTCCATGAACATAACACCAAATTCAGAAATTGATGCAATCAATAATTTCATTCTTTACAACGCAGAGGCAACACAATAATTAGTCGCATTGTATGAAGAGAGGAGGATCTGGGACATTAACATAAAAGAATCCAGACGGTTGCATAGTAGAAGTATGCATTTTCCAAATCATTTAAAAAAAATATGCCAATGATCTATCCCAACAGTTGGGTTGCAAACCAAGTCAGAGAGAAATATGGTGCATCCGATCGTTACTCGCTTGAAGAAGAGGACATGCTAAACATTAGGATCGAATGAAGCAACTCGATAATAAAATATTTATATACATATCTAAGATTATAATGCAACTTTGAATTGTAACATCTATATTTAATATATTAATCCTTGGGTTATTAGACATATGACACCGTCATATGTTAACTTTTATTGCAGGAGCATTTGTTCCCATTTATGTGGGATTATGGACATCATTTTTACATTGAGGATGTTGATGATGGGCATGTTATACAATACTGTGAAGTGGAATTCAAGTTTGACCAATCTAGTCGTGCTAGCCACCATGATCGAAACCTGATAAAAGGGATGTTGGGTTATGTCATAAATATACAAGAGATCATTCAAGTGAACTTCTCATCTTTCCAATGTGTTAATTTTGGGTGCATGTGGCGGGACACATTTGATAGGAATAATGTAAAGGAAGATCATGCTAGTGGGTTGATATGTATCAACTCTAGAAAGACGTGGGATGCAATTAAGGAGCATTATGTTTTGCTAAAACACTGCAATCAAGTGTTCTTTTACCCAAATGTGTTGGGTAGATATTGGTGGTTCATATTAAGACATGACCCTAGATCTAAACATGTTTTTGAGAACAATGGTGTTGGCATGCAAACCGAGGAAGATAATAAGGGTGATGGAAATAGAGTGATAAGTACATGTTTTATTTCATCATTTACAGTTTGAGATATCATTTTATTACTATTATCTTTGATTGTCTAATTATATTGTTTGGTTTTCATGTTATAATGGTGGAAATGGAAAGTTGATTATTGGATGCAGTTGGAGCGTTTAAACAATTTCAGTTGGTTTACAACCAATATGATGCGAAATATGGTTTATGTCTTTGAAGTAATTTATGATTGTATGGAATGATTAAATGTCATTGTCCAAATTACTCGTATTATGTCTTGTGTATATATACAAATACACCATGAAAACAAATTACATGATTCAATTTTATTTTTGTGAAAGTAAAGTCAAACATATTCTTTCGGTCTTGAAGGTGTTCTCTAATTTCTATATTAATATTGCAATAATGCTTGTATTTTATGCTGTTTTTGTTATGAATAATGTTAAGAATTATAAGTGCATTAATTTATGGCATTTATGTTAGATTAATGCAATGTTTTTATTATTATATGATTCGATTAAGTTCAATTAATTTACGACATTGATAACAATGTAATTTACAAGAAAAGTTAAGGTGCTCTACAATCACTTAATTTATGGCCTTGATAACAGTACAATTTACAAAAAAATTAAGGTGGTCTCTAATTTCTCCATCAATATTTGAATGTTTGTATTTCATGATGTTTTTGTTATAAATTAGAATGCTAAGAATTATAATTGCATTAATTTATGACACTTTTGTTATAATTTTTGCAATTTTTTTTGAATGACCAAAAGAGAGGAAAAACAACTTTAAGGATGAAGGTGTAGGTATGGAATCTTCTTTAAGAGAAAACAATGGCTTAAAGATAGAATATTCTTTTCCCTTTGTAATAAAATAATTAAATATGTTATATTAATTAAGTTGGAATGAATTTCCGCATCTCTATATTTTTAGGAGGTTAAACTCCATCTTAGAATTGATTGAGACAATAAGGATTTATATGAAGCATTAACAAATTAGATGTATGCTTAATATTTACTCACCTTATTTTATGGTTTGTAAATAGGTACATAGTTTTGATTTGTAATTAAAGCCATGGTTGTATATTTCACTAAAAGCATTTCAAATATGTATCAATATATAATAATTGATTTAGATTTTATTAATATAAATTTATAATAACATAATATTATGATAATATAATAGTTTATATAACTGATAGGAAACTATACTATTTTAGAAATTAGATATATTCACTGATAAACTCAAATTACATGAATATTTGATATCTTAAACTTTGCATAGCTTTGAAATTACTATTCAAGTAAAAAATATCCTAATGTAAGTAAATAAAATTTGTAAATAATAATATTAACAAAGTAATACAACAATCCTTTAAAAATAATAATATTAACAAAGTAATGTTTCATCAATAATTAATTGCAATTCTTTGAACACTAGTTAGCTTTAAACCTCATTTTTAGAGGTATAAAATGTGTTTCTTGAATGTAGACTAAAGTTATATTTATATAATGAAGACCATCGTGATTAATAATAATAGGTTTGGAGAATACAACGTTTGGGTTTACCATTGAGAGAAGATGTTATTCTTGTAATTAAGTATTTGTCTTTCTTGCGATTAGAGCTTTGATATTGCTCATTATAAAGTGAATTACTGTAAAAAATATTAAAATGTTGAATGATACATTGATAAATCAGATTGATGTTCATATTTACATTTTTTTTTTGTCATGTTCATATTCATATAATATAATAATATTACATGGGTCGAATAGCCTCTAGAATCATGGGACGGAGAAGACTATGGCGGAACGGCTCCTCCCGCGGCTAGGGTTTCCCTAGCCGCTGTCTTCCTTGCTGCACAGATCTGGATCGCTGCTGGTCCTCAGCGTGGGGGTTTGCAGGTTGCCGGCTTCAGCGTGAAGTTCCTTCAGGTTTGGTTGCTTTCAGCGTGGAGTTTCAGGTTTGGCTGCCGTTGCTTTCAGCCGTGAGTTTTCAGGAAATGGGCACTCACGCCCAGCTCGCCGCCTTCAAGGCCCTTGTTCAAGCTGCCGCTCCTCAGGCAGCTTCTCACTCTTCTTCCAAGTTCATGAAAAAGATGGACGAGATCCCTTCTCTGGAGCTCTCTTCGGATCCATGCCAGAAAGCTCTCATCCTCTCTGAGCAAGCCCTCATTGGTAAGTTCACAGGTTTGTGGCCCAGCCCTAAGGCGGTCGAGATCTAGATTGCAGAACATTGGAACCCTCTTCTGTCAGGACAGGTTTCTCTCTTTGCAGCTGGTCGAGGGTTTTTTGTTTTCTCGTTCTCAAATAAAGCAGAAAGAGACCTTGTATTTCGTTCGAGCCCTTTCTTCATGGGTTCGAGAGGTCTATTCTTAGCCCCTTGGTCTCTAGGGTTTAACCCAGAAGCAGAGATCACCGCCGCTCCAGTCTGGGTAAGAATTCCTAACCTCCCTCTTCATCTTTGGGGAAAAAGCACTTTGATTGACATTGGTAATAAGCTAGGTCGCTATTTAGACACCGCAGAGCCAAAAGGGGGTCAGTACAGATGTGCCCGTATCTGCGTAGAGGTGAATCTAGAGAAAGGGCTCCCTGAAGCCCTAAAGCTTACTTTAGGAGAATGGAGCCACATTCAAGAACTGGACTATGAACAGATCCCTTTTAAATGCAACTTCTGTCATGTATACGGCCACTTCGCTAAAAGATGCCCCAAGCTTGCAGAACCACAGAAACCAGCAAATCTCCCAGCTTCCAAAGATACAGAGTTCCAGACGGTCTCTAACCGACGTCGTCCTCCCAAGCGAAAGGAGCCTCAAGTGTCCCAGCAGAAGACCTCCCAAGATCCTCTTGCAGACTCTCCACAGCCGGAAAACAAAAATAGTTTTGCAGTTCTTCAGGAAGATGAAGTACAAGAACCTGAAGCAGCAGCTGTCCAGGAGCAGGGCAACCTTGATCCCATTAGCGCCTTGGAGGCAGTTTCTCCAAAACCCGCTTCCCCTGGCTCGAAGAAAGATCCCATCGATTTGGGTGGCGAGTCCTCAACCCAGGTAGGACTGGCATCCTTGGTCCCTTCAACAGAGGAAGCCGCCTCCGACTCTGAAGACTTTTCAGCTCCTTCTCCTCCCCTCACCAGAGGACGAAAGACAAATAAAGAACTTAGAGAAAAGGAAGCAGCCTCAAACATCAGCGCGGGTTATCAGAAGAAATTGGATCCTTTCATTAAGGGACACTCCTCTCCTCCTGTTTAATGCTTTGCTTCTGTATTCTTCTCTGCTCACAATTTGTGAGAGTCTACTCTTGTAAGCAATACTTTTCTCGAAATAGCTTCAGGAACATTTGGGATTCATTTCTCAAAGCACTTTTAAAAAGGCTGACTGTTTTAATTGAGGTCATCAGCCTTTTTTCTCAGAATTCCTCCTTGTACGCCTGGCTGGGCTACAACCTTTTTTAAATTTTTATAAAAATTTCTCAGTTTCTGTTAAATATATATATATATATATATATAAATAATAATAATAATAATAATAATAATAATAATAATAATAATATGACCTACCAACCTTTCGTGTTCACTACCCTTCTCTACTTACGTGCTTGAACGTTGGGTACGTACGCACTTTTACCTTTCGTATTACTTTTATAAGCCCACTGAATTACTATAAGTGGAACAGGATGGTAATACTTAAACTCTTTATTATGATGTTTGACAATTATACTTATAAATCAAACAAGATTCATTTATGTTTATCATTTGATTAGATAATTAAGTTATGCACAACATTATACGATGAATAGTTAACTTCCTTATTAAAAACCATGTTATATATTATTTTATATCGCTCAATATTTTTTTTCCTTGAAAAAAAAACGTAATTTTATATCATCTTTTGAGAACAAAATTACATTATGTATATACACATATTGTGTATTTTGAGAGAGGAATATATTTGCAAAGAAAATCACATAGCACCTCTGAGAAGAAAGACACGCCAGAAAAAAATAACATGTTCAACATACTGTAAAAACAGTCTACTAGTATACTATATAAAACCAACAATGATCAAGACTGTCCCACACCAAAGTTGCTGAACCAAACCATCAAAAAACAGTTTTGTCCCAAAGTAGTGCTCAAAAAGGGAAACTAACCACCGAAATAGATACTGTAATCAGTCAGCTGCTGAAAATACCAAGAAATACCAAGTCCCAGTCCATAGTAGCAGACCCATAACAACACAAATAAATATACCAGTTCAGCCAAATAGAAAGGCCAGTGGTATGTCAAACCACCTCATGATAACTAGTGATCTGTTAGCATCCTGTAGAATACCAAGAAATACCAAGCCATCTATAGTGATAACATATCATATACTAAAAAAACAAAAAAACATTAGATGACAATCCATCGCTCAATATATAATTGCAACAAAATAAATATATTATTATAACTATAATATTAAGACAAATATTACTACATTATTAAAAATATTATAATAAATTATAATATCCATAGAAATTAGATAAGAACAATATGAACACCAAATAAAAAAAATATTACATAAACATAATACTATGACAAACTATACAAAAATTATATACACAACACTTTGACAAATTATACAACAATCATAAATCATAAAGTTGCCACAAATTAATCCATAATTTACAATGCAAATTGTCATGTTTTTGTTGACTAAAAAATTAGTGATTTAAAGACCCACATGATTTTGAATAGTGACAAAGTTTTTTTAGTACATAAGCATATGATCATCATCATCTTCAACACCTAATAAAGATAAAAATCATGATCATGGAATCATAAACATAAACATAAACATAAACATCATCATACTAACATAAACATAACCATAAATTTCAACAAAAACATAAATGCATCATCATTATTTTCATGACATAAACATAAACATCAACATCAGCATAAACATAAACATACCATTATTACCATTATTAGTATTTAATAAACATAAAAATAAACATAATCATATATACCATCATACCATAATTAACATAAACCAAAAAATAAGCATGAACGTACCATCATAAACATTACGTTACATATCCATGTAACATATTTAAACACCATTTAACAAACATAACTAATAATACACGTACACATAGTTAACATTCCATGATCATCATTTTTAACACATAAATAAATAAACATAGACATCAACATAAACATGAAAATCCAGTATAAATATGATATAGACATATATAACATCAAAGTCATGATACAATATGTCAGATATAATAATATATCTGCAGTGCAATAACCGCTATGACATATCTGCTCCACATCCGCCAGTAGAGGCATCATTAATATCTCTTCGACCAGAGCTAGATGCATCATCACCTCCACCAATAGAGCTAGAGGCAATATCAACACCTCTACCAGCATAGCCAGAGGCATCAATACCTATACTAGAAAGAAAAATAGTTTTGAGAGCAGGAGGGACATGTCTATCAAGACAAAGTGTATGACCATCTCTAAAATAGAAACGAGTGAAGTAGCAATAGGTGGATGGTTGGGTCGATGAGTAGGACCGAGGGGTTAGGTCGAGCAAGAGTAGAGGAGATGATGATGTAGGATCAATATCAAGAAGGTCGAGTAAGAGTAGAGGACCAGATGATGTTGAAGGAGGTGGAGGATGAGGACATGGTGGAGGAGGAGGTGGATGAGACTTTGAAGGTGGAGGAGGAGGACGTGGATGAGATGTTGAAGGAGGAGGAGGAGGTGCAGTGGATGTGGAGGTTGTGCCCCTAGTCGAAGCAGCTAGTGGAGAAGGAGGTGGACCAACCAACGGAGGATCTTTGCCCTCGTATGACAATGAACTATTATGATGGATACCATCTAAAATACCATAGGTAAAAAAAAATGAGTTGCACCAATCTCCTCATATCATGAGGAAGCATCCTCCACAGCTCTACGTGGCGAAGGTCACTGATAATGTACCTCACCTATACATGATGAACCCCTTGATCCTCTAACATCGTAGACAACATATATGTGATGTCATGTCAGAACCTCTCATTTGGCTTGTGTCGAAGGCCAGGTCTAGCTAAATGGGGATCCTTAGGATGAGTTGTATCCATATCCATATTCTCCTCATCCTGAACCAAAGGAGGTAACACATCACCATCAAATGTCCCAACATCTGTAAAATATATAATACACAATAATAATTAGACAATTTCATTAAACATGAATCTAATATAACAATTTAAAATATTTTCTTTTGCATTAAGTATAAAAAGAATAAAATGCAACTAGATTAATTCAAACATAACGTTAAATTTACCTCTATCATCTGACGTAGGCTCGTCGTGAATGAATAAGATATTAGGACTCCCTCTCCAATCCAAACCATCATATGGATATGGAACCATGTCTAACCTAGGGGGTCCTCATTGCCCAACATCTTGATCACATTTGCGATGATCCTCGCCGAAAATTCAGGCTACCCCCTCTTGGGCATCATTTGCCCCCACATGCGCATAAGCACAACTGTCATCAACCTAGGAGGGTGTCAGTCAAAAGATGGTCTAGTGGCTAGGAATCTCTCAAAAAATAAACAAAACAACTCTGAACCGAAAGGGAAGTTTTCCCTCCCACCAATACATGTACGACATCGACTAAGAGCATAACAAAAATGTTGTAAAAAATAGCAGACCACCTAACGCATATAGGTGCCTGCAATAAAGAATCAACATAATATAATGGAGAGCAACTAATGCGTGGCCCATGGTGATATGCAGGATGGTTGCCACCAACAAACAGAGGCACCTAACACCCTCTCTACCAAAAGCAACAATGTAGAATTGGCCACAGTTAACCTGAAATTGAGCAGGCTTGAGGATGTTGGGATCAACATATCTCCGAACATATACTAGTTGAGACGATGCTACAACTCCAACTAAGACCTCAGGGAATTGAGTAAAGTCCTCACCTCTCATAGAGAGCCCTATAATAAAATATATGTCCTCCTCAGTGGGTTGGAACCATTGATCGGGACCAACTTAGAATGCTTGCCTATGATGAACCCAAAGTGAGATCAACTGGTTGAGGAATGTAGTGTTCCCCTTGAGGGATGTGGCCTCCTCATAGAACTTGAGGAGGTCGACATCTCTCAAGATGTGTCACATCTTTGGAGTAATAGATTGAGGGTATAAATCTCTCTCCCTCTCCCTAGCCTCCCACTCTCTGTGGAAGTTATATGGTTAGCCCAAGTTTCTTGCTGCTACCTCGCCTTGCGATGCTCACATCTTTGTTTCACATATAACATGAATAGCTACTATCATCAAAATAAATATAAAAACATTATATGAGAATTATATGTATTAAAATTAAAATTTATTTTTTTGCAAAAAATGACATATGATATGCTCATATGAATATAATGCACCGTAGGCGGTGTGCTTATAAAACATAATGCACCGTAAAGTTGGCACGCTTCTATGTAATGAACGCATTGAGTGTTAGTTTATAGTTTTTAAAATAATTTTTATATTTTTGCGGTTCGGTGTGGATGTCATAGCATCGACATCGGCGCGCTAACGCCTGCTGGAAAGATGGTTACACATTTTTCTTGGAAATCTTTGACAGTGCATTCAATACACATGCCAACCGTAAAGTCGATGCTTATGTATAATGAACACACAGATTGTTAGCTTATATTTTATAAATAAAGATTACCGCATCGATCCACAGTGCGTTTATACCACATAAATACACTGTTTAATGCTTACAATTGTAATGCAAAAGAACCATGATGCTCCTAGTGGATTTTAATGCATTGAAGACCGGAGCACTGACATCCGCTGAAAAGTAGGCTTTAAATTTTCGTGGTAATCTTTATTGACGCGTTTGATACAAATAAGTGTACCATGGAGTCAGCGTGCTTAAGTGTAATTAATGCACCGGTTATGAGTTTATAGTTTTAAAATTAATTTATATATTATTACGGTGCATTATGAGGTAGTGGAACACCCTCAATGCAATGTGCTAAATATAGATAGTCGCACTGTAAACTCACTGCGCTTACCTGTAATTAACGCACTGAATATTAGTTTATAGTTTTAAAATTTATTTATTCTATTGCAGTGTGCTACGAAAATGTAGTGCACCGGTAGTACGATGTGTTCAAACCGTTCAGTTCACCCTAATGTCGATGCAGCCTATAACAAGTTACAGTGTGCACCGACTTTCGAGGCGAGCCGAACGGCTCAAACACACAACAAAAGTTTTTTTATTTATTTTTTAAATGACAAATTAAGTAATAATTACAAAAATTAAACCGCTAAAAATTTAAATTATCAAGAATTAATTTACGTGTTGAATTGCACATCGGGGAGGCATCTTGCTATGTATGGAGAATTTTGATTTTTTTCCCATCGTTTGGCAAAATTCAAACTCAATAGAGCAACCAATGAAAGCAAGCAATGTGTCAAAAGGGAGTGGAATGAGCACTAGTGGCAGGGGTTTAGGTGGGTTATGGATGGTGCCAGTGCAGATGGTTCAAACAGATTGTGGAGGGGTAAAAATGTTTTTGACATCGCAGTAATTTTTTTATTATTAAACCCTATTTTAGTGTGCCCGACAGTGAAACACATCAGCGTGTTGTAATTGTACAGACGCACCGCATGGATATATATATTATTAATTTTTAATTTTTAACAAATCACAACCAATATGTTTTGGGTTTTCACACGCATCAGTGCATTTGTTAATAATGAACAACCCACAATTGCATAATTTTTGTTTCATTGATTTTTTTTTATGGCGAGGTGTTACAATATTGTTAGGATAGCCTGGTGCATTCAACTTTTAGATGCATCAATGCGGAAATATTAGGCAAACAAACCACTCTTGTTTTAAAAAATTTCTACCGTTTGTCATAATATTTTTTAAACACATATTTTTTTGGGTGGCCTTGATGCGCTTTTATTATAGATATACCAGTGCATTTATATTTACAAAATGCACCACATGTTTTACGAAATTTCCACATTTTTCGCATAATTTTTATTTTATTTTATTTTAATAGTGGTACGTCTACTAAAATGCATCGCTATGATTTTATTAAATTTATGGCTATTGCACTTAATTTTTATAATTTCATGGTTTTATGCCATGCGCCATCTTTTTTTTTTCGTCGCCCTAGTGTATCATAATTATATACACACCAGTGCATGTGTGTTCTACATGCACCGATGCATTTAGTTTAGAAACACACTAAATACAAAACCTTCGCTACAAGTGTGGTACGTCTACTAAAACACACCACTATGATTTTATTAAATTTATGGCCATTGTGCTTATTTTTTTATAATTTCATGTTTTTACGCCACGTATCATCTTTTTTTTAGTTGCCCCGGTGCAATAGGTTGCTATTCGTACCTATGAGTTTGTGTTCTACACATATTGGTGCATTTAGTTTAGAAACACACTAAATAAAAAACTTTCACTACAACATCTGGTCACTCGCCTCCAGTACTTATCACCTCTATAAACAGACATTTGAGCTTTTTTTAGAGGAGCATCTGCTATAACCTTCGCTACAAGGCCTTTTCTTTGCATTGTTTATACCACAACACCCCACTATCCAATTATGTGGCTATTTGACCTCTCCAAGAGGTTTGACTGTTCCTCAACAGTCGCGACTATAACTCATTCTCGAATATCCGATAGTCTTTGAGACCTTGACTATGTATCTGCTCATGTGGACTCTCTCCACAATAGATACTACAACCCCTAGTTTCCTGAGTCATGTACCTTGAATAACTGGTGGGGAATTTATCTGCTACATGGCTTATGAAGAACCATCATTACTCCATCTTCAACTAGATCAAGTGTCTTTCTGTACTTACATCAAGCTTGTCTCAAAAGTACTCAACTTTTACTTTGGACATAAGCTTTGTAAGAATGCTGGCAATTCTGCTCATCTGTGGATATGTACCATATCTTGGATATAACTAACAAGGAACCTCTTGAGGCTTTACCGCTTTTCAATATGCTCTATCAAGAGCAATATATCTGATGTGATCTTTCTCGATCATTGCACTAGTCAAGGTCCATATATCCTTGAAACTTTATTTTGTTGTCTAAGACATATTTGAGTCCACATACACTTGTACCAAGTAGGTACCTTAACACATGCTTTGTTGTACATGTCTATGTACAGCCTACAAAGCATAAATCTAGCTTGGTTCTCACGAGGTGCATCTCAACCGACTTTGAGATCCTCCAAATCTGAAATTAGCTTCAGATTTATCTTCATATGTGTGGCCATGGACTTACTATCCATTGTCCTGAATCACTTCAGGATTTAACCGAGAATTTTCCTTAACTGAAGAAAATCTTACATGGTGACTACGACACCTCTAATCACAAGAATCATAACAAGATTATTGAATACAATGATCTGCTTCCTTCTACATATGAGACCCATGCATATCTCCTTTTAACAAGATGTACATCAACCAATTTTATTGGTTCATTAGGAGCTAGCGAATCTAGTTTCTCCCTCTCATCATCAGAATATGAGAATCATAAACTAGGTCCTCCAACAAGGAGTCTCGTGCTCTTCTCTGATTGAAGCTCTCTTAACAAATGAATGTAAATAAGATAATTTAACTATCTTTGAGAGTCTTCCTTATCATTTTTAGAATAGTATTAAGGATTCTATTCCAAATAAATATTGTTGGATGCTTCTTCTCATTAAACACTGAAACTTCCCGATCAACTCCTAGAAGCTTCTTAATTCACAACTTCCTCCTCTCTTTCAAGATCAACCATCAAAATTACTCCATATTTAATATTTGTCATTCTCCATTTGTAGGCCATAGCATATGGTTTTTCCCTACAAGCCAAATTTAGTTGAGTTATTAGCAACCTTGCATAATCCAGTCATGACAAATAACTTATACAGACATGTAAACATTTAACCAATGTTTCAGTATAACCATATCTTATGAATTTTAATCACATGAATATTTCAATGTAATTCACACGGGTATGTACACATATTAACCAATGTTTCATCCGAACCCCATTCTAATCTCATGTACAAATTATGCAACCCCATATTCATAAAATAAATATGCAGCCCTATATTTATATCTCATGAAAATTTATGCAACCCTCTATTCATAAATATTTATGCAGCCCTATATTCATAAATACTTAATCATAACATATATTACACAAGTTTCAATATTTACCAATAAAAGATAGATTGCATGATTTAATCATGTTATACAAATACCAAGAATACAAATTTCTAAATAACTATAATGAAACACATACAAAACGGTTTAGATACAATTTAAAAAAGCATATAAAAAACAAATACTTATCTTTAATCATTTTGTGTGAGCTCCCTCTTGATCTCTGTTTCTTTCTGGAGATTACTGGAGTCCTAGATCTCAATCTTCTTTATTCACTCTGTTATCTCTAGATTTGTATCCTAGTTCCACCCTAAAATCTTTGGTTGAAATTATTTTCTTATTGAAATACATTAGGATCCCTTAGAATAGTTTTTAGGTTCCTTAAAGTTTTACCTTATTATTTATTTATTTGTTATGATAATTTAAATAAACATGGCTCATTTTCATTAATTTTTCCAAGTTTTAATCTTTGTTGAATGTAGTATAGCTTGATAAGTCTAAATTATGAAGGCTTCGAGTGTCCAATTTAAATGAATAAGGTATAATTTGATGGTTATATTGCATTAATAATTATAGTACATCCCGACAACACATTTCATAATGAGTGACAGGTTGACATTGTCGGGTTGTTTACATTTGGAAGTGTTTAAAGAAATATGTCATATGTTGGACGCGTGTTTGAAAGAGGAGTTCCTCTTCATTATGGCACTGACAAAAGCTTGGATGTGTGCTGGAGGAAGGGGTTTCTATTTATGATGGTATTAATGGCACATACAAGTTTTGATATTATCAAATGCATGAACCAAGATTCGTACTCCAGCTATTTACATAAACATAAATAGTACATGCATGCTAATTGGTATTTTGTGCATCGATTATTGCTTAACATGGTTTGAACAAGAAATACGTTCATCAGTTTCAAAGATATGATCTAGCAGAATCACGATAGCGGTAATAAAAAAACTCAGTGGGGAAATTTGTAGGTTAGAACCAGATAATGTTAAATGGGCCAAAGAATTACCTAGGTGTGTACAGATGATGGAGATCACAGGATGGTTTTCTTTGTGTGAAAAACTTAGAGGTCATAACCTAGAGGTAATGAATGTCTTTGTAAATAATTACAAAGATTATGTGGTTAATTTGCAAACCCTAAAGTTTAAGGAGGGCGAGGTCACAGCTGTAGAGGCAACGGGCATAGCTCCTGAAGGAGAAAGGTGCTTTAAGAAGCATCTATTTGAGGTTGACTTAAGTAGGTTTTTATTGCCCGGTTTCGAGAAGCTAGATTAGGATAAACAGATTCATTTAAACAATGTTAATCCTAAATGGAGAGACATTCTCAACATCATCCAGCGTTATATAACCTGTGAAAGTCAGTTTGCAACTGTGTTCAGGTATCATTTAAGGCTTTTGCTACATTTAAATGGTGAATCTAGATTAAATCCCCCCTATACCTATTTAAAAGTATAGAGAAGATGGTTACACAAGTAAGGAATCATCTTGACCACACCAGTCATTAAGTATTTCATCATGGCCTAATTAAACTTCTGATAACCACTGAGTTGGAAAAAATTGATAGATCTTGGCAGCATTTTATATTCTGGTTTGGTTTTGAGCTTGAAGCCCAAATGCACGATGATGATAAAGAAATAGGAAAACAATACATAATACATAAGAGAAAGGTGGTTGAAGGTGGAAATGAACAAGCAAGAAATGCATTTAATGCTATAAACATGTCTACGTCAAAGATTTCTAGAACAAAGGTACATGGGAAGCTAATTATTGAATTTAAAAAAGAAGAGGTCATGGCTCCTAATACTCTTAAGGTTATTGGGGAAAATGCTATAGTCCAAGACTTTTCATCTAATTCAAAGAACGATGAAACCCCTGTTGTAGATAGACTTGAAAACAATTGGAGGCCAAAAACCAGATCGAAGAACAAGTTCATGATGAACATGAAGGCCATTCTAAACCCTAAATTTCAAAAAGATGTTGTAACTATCATAGAGGATTTCTTCTAGTGATGAGGATTTATAGGCTGCAGATGAAAGCTATTATACAGCAGATCAAACCCTTGGAGAAATTCAAGCGAATTAATGCATACACCCAATTTGATCAAATAAGCTTGCAAAGGTAAATAAAAAGTGGTTGCATGAAGTTGGTATATGTTTGAGGCCTTTAGAGGTTGAAAAAGATCATACACATCTAGAGATGATGAAATCATTATCAGAAGTTGAGGTATTGAAAAAATCTTTGCAATACTTTAAAAAACAAAACATATATCTAAATGATTCAAGTGTGAAATTAATGATTGCTAACAGAGGGTTAAGGGAAGATTTGGAAGAGATTGATGCCAACTACAAATAGCTCATAACAATATCTAAAGAAGTTCTATGGAGAAAGAGGGTTACACAACAACAAAATGAGGAACTCATATACAAAAACAAAGAACTTCAAGACCAAATTAGATCCATGGACGCAAAACATTCTTGGCTACAGAAAAGGTCTCAAGCACTAGATGGTTTGACAATACTAGTTGAAGCAGCTAAGAAGTTGTAACTGATCGTGGATATATCCAACTCAAGATCCAGGTCATACCTTCCAAATATTTTTGATGACAAGGTTGTTATGTTATTAGTATTGGACAACTATTAGTACTAGGTGTCAAGTTTATGTTTTGAGTCATTCGATCTAGATTAGATACAAGTCATCTTTTTAATTTTTGATCATTTAGATCCATAAAATTCAAATTTCAAACTGTTTTAGTTTTAAATTTTTTGTATATATATATGTAATGGTGAAGAATAGGAGGTATTAGGGAATGGTTTGGAGATCGGACTGCTATTAACTAGCAGGCATGTATATTGTCTTTCAGTTTATATAAAGATTGTTATGAAATGATTATATTTGAGATGAGTCAATGTTTGTTTTAATATTTATCATGGTAAATGTTTATGTTTAGTTTAAATCACGTATTCATGATTCTCTTCCTTGATAAAGGTGATCTATCCTGGAATTCTTATGAATGATTTGAAATGTTTATCATATATCTGAACTGAACTCTCTCACTCTTTGTATAACTTTATACTCAGTCTTTGTTATGCTTGATTATGATTCCTTTATATCTGCTGTTTAGTCATTTTAGTTATCTTAGCCTGATCTCCATTTCACTTATATATATTTGTAAGCAAAGAAACCTAGTCATCCATTAGGAAACTTTAAGATTATCTAGACTTTGAACCTCAGTAGTCTAAGTGTAAACTAGACTACATTTTTCACACCGAACCTATGCAAGAAGCTCTTGTTTAAACTACATTTTTCACACCGAACCTATGCAAGAAGCTCTTGTTCAAACTACATTTTTCAACATTGGGAACATATTTTATCCAGATAATAACAATAGTTATAACACATCTGCAACAACTGAAATATTTTCGAAGGCCTCAGGTATTTTTACTCTTCTTTCTTTCCTAAACAGAAGCTACACAGCGATTCTTTTATACACTTACAAAGTCAGATTGGGAAAATAAAGAAACAAAGTGGGTTCAAAATTTTAATTTCAGACAAATATTGAAGGCTTAGCCATTCCACTATTTACATCATGCGATTGTGAGCGCAATTTACAATGAAAACAAGCTTGATTGTGTTGGGGATCTGTACAGTAGAGTTTCAAAGGTTTTGGCAAACTGTTCTGGAGGAATGGATTCGCAAAGATTTTAACCTTGACAAAATGCATAGACAATTTAGGAAATGATCCTTGTCTTTCAGTTTATATAAAGATTGTTATGAAATAATTATATTTGAGATGAGTCAATGTTTGTTTTAATATTTATCATGGTAACTGTTTATGTTTAGTTTAAACCACGTATTCATGATTCTGTTCCTTGATAAAGGTGATCTATCCTAGAATTCTTATGAATGATTTGAAATGTTTATCATATATTTGAACTGAACTCTCTCACTCTTTGTATAACTTTATATTCACAGTCTTTGTTATGCTTGATTATGATTCATTTATATTTACTGTTTAGTCATTTTAGTTATCTTAGCCTGATCTCCATTTCACTTATATATATTTGTAAGCAAAGAAACCTAGTCATCCATTAGGAAACTTTAAGATTATCTAGACTTTGAACCTCAGTAATCTAGGTGTAAACTAGACTACATTTTTCACACCTAACCTATGCAAGAAGCTCTTGCTCAAACTACATTTTTCAACATTGGGAACATATTTTATCCAGATAATAACAACAGTTATAACACATCTGCAACAACTGATATATTTTCGAAAGCCTCAGGTATTTTTACTCTTCTTTCTTTCCTAAACAGAAGCTACACAGCGATTCTTTTATACACTTACAAAGTCAGATTGGAAAAATAAAGAAACAAAGTGGGTTCAAAATTTTAATTTCAGACAAATATTGAAGGCTTAGCCATTCCACTCTTTACATCATGCGATTGTGAGCGCAATTTACAATGAAAACAAGCTTGATTGTGTTGGGGATCTGTACAGTAGAGTTTCAAAGGTTTTGGCAGACTGTTCTGGAGGAATGGATTTGCAAGGATTTTAACCTTGACAAAATGCATAGACAATTTAGGAAATGATCCTTGTCTTTTAGTTTATATAAAGATTTTTATGAAATGATTATATTTGAGATGAGTCAATGTTTGTTTTAATATTTATCATGGTAAATGTTTATGTTTAGTTTAAACCACGCATTTATGATTCTGTTCCTTGATAAAGGTGATCTATCCTGAAATTCTTATGAATGATTTGAAATGTTTATCATATATCTGAACTGAACTCTCTCACTCTTTGTATAACTTTATACTCACAGTCTTTGTTATGCTTGATTATGATTCATTTATATCTACTATTTAGTCATTTTAGTTATCTTAGCCTGATCTCCATTTCACTTATATATATTTGTAAGCAAAGAAACCTAGTCATCCATTAGGAAACTTTAAGATTATCTAGACTTTGAACCTCAGTAGTCTAGGTGTAAACTAGACTACATTTTTCACACCTAACCTATGCAAAAAGTTCTTGCTCAAACTACATTTTTCAACATTGGGAACATATTTTATCAAGATAATACCAATAGTTATAACACATCTGCAACAACTGAAATATTTTCAAAGGCCTCAGGTATTTTTACTCTTCTTTCTTTCCTAAACATAAGTTACACAGCGATTCTTTTATACACTTACAAAGCCAGATTGGAAAAATAAAGAAACAAAGTGGGTTCAAAATTTTAATTTCAGACAAATATTGAAGGCTTAGCCATTCCACTATTTACATCATGCCAATTGTGAGCGCAATTTACAATGAAAACAAGCTTGATTGTGTTGGGGATCTGTACAGTAGAGTTTCAAAGGTTTTGGCAGACTGTTCTGGAGGAATGGATTCGCAAGGATTTTAACCTTGACAAAATGCATAGACAATTTAGGAAATGATCCTTGCTATATCAGTGGTTAGTTTGAGCTCGAATTAAACATTTCTATTTTTTTGGGCAATCTGTGGGATATTAAGTTTGATGTGGAAAATCTTACCAGGATTTGGAACCAAAACTTGCCATTAATAACATTAATCTTAATTTTCTTCCATAGTACAGATATATGCCAGTCCAATATATTTTGTTAGCATTTTTCATATTTAAAAGACATATTGAGCCTTGTTTGAAATTCGTATTGGTGTGTTTGAAATATAGAAGTCTAAAAATCCATACTTGCGTATATGCATTGATTTTTTCGTATTATCTTGGACAATGACATTTCTTGGTGACAGCATTTTCTGGGCATTGGCATTTTCTTAGGATTGAATTTCATGCCTAAAAGTCATCCTCCTGCAAGATGATACATGTTTATCAAACTCTACCGTCAATGAGATATTAACTCGGATGATTATAAAGGATACATTAGTATGGGATTTTCCCCAAAAATTTAGCTGATATATAATCTACATTATATCGATACCAGTATGAACCACTGTGATCTCAAAAGTAGATTATTCTTTGCCATTCCATCTTTACAAAAAACCAAATTGACCTAGTGTACAACTCATGCCCTTACCAGAAAGGCCACTAAAACCCCCCTTGTATGGATTACGGTCAATTGGGATGAATAATTAATCCACCTTTAATGTTGTCGAGTTCTAGAACTTCTCTGCCTTTTTGCTACATGTGGTACCCGAGTATCCTGATAAGGCATGGCTTCATTCAAATCAGGTACTTCAGTGTTCAATCCAGAACAATCCCAGTCAGCCCCGCAGCTTGGACAGACTCTAGCTACCTGCATTTATGAGATTGTATGGTCAAACAAATTTAGCCAGTGACAAAAACTCCCAACTGGTAATAAATTAAATAGATATTAAATGAATAAAGGATCAGTAGTGATCATATCACATAGTTGGGACTTTCCCATAAGATGAGAACTTGGGTGGTAACAGTCAGAGTCAGAGTTATCAGAACTGGAATCAGCAAAGGACCAAACCAGGACCAGACTAGAACCAGCGATAAAACAAGGTTCCAGAACTAGTCAACTAAAAAAAACATAAAATATGAAAAAATTAGTACACACGAAAAAGAGACCCAAATATTTAAATACAACACCAAAAAGAGACACAAAATATGTAAAGTTTGATGATGTATATAGCATGTAAGGGTGAATATAGTAAAACGGCACCAATGTGATACATATTTGAAACAAAATACAAAAACACCGAGACTCTAAATGGCCTCTAAAGTCCAAAAAACATCATGTAACAAATAACTACATATCACCCATCATGCTCTGACATGTTTGACAATCAAGATACCAAAATAAATTTACAAAATTCAAAAATTGTGTGCAAACGTGTCCCAACATGAGTTTAAAGACATATTTTCTTAATGTTCAAAAAATTACAGCTTTGGATCTTTATGTCTATATATTGTTTTTTAAATAATATATACACATAGTTATTAACTTATTTGCATAGCTTGATGGTTTAGTTCAAGTGGTTTAATGCATTGAGCTTCATGAAGGAGATCTCAGAGCCGACCACCCACATTGGTTGCATTTGTTGCATGCCTCACTTGATGTCCCTACCAGGTCAGTGGTCATAATCAGCACCAACAGATTTTACACTGGGAACTGTCCACGAAATGAGGGGAAGTGCCCAGGGATTTCACTGTGAGGTTTTCTCTGGGAAAGAAAAATATAGATATCTATGTGTGCCACTTTATTGTGTTTTGAGGGTCTACATCACTCATTTCAAACACCCATTTTTATGTGTCCTGATGTCATGTGACTTAGCATATCATTAAAGTTCTAAACGAAAATATGGAGTCTCTAAATGGCATCTAGAATCCAAAATCATCATTCTATAATCAATTGAGTATATAGCTGATCTGAAGTCTAGCTCATAACATCGACTCTACTGAGTCCAGGAATATGAAATTTGTTTTCTCTAGGTGAATGTCTTCAACAATTGCTGTATTTTGACATTTTAAATCCATTGGCACCATTGGACAGATTGAAGGTTTCAATCAATTGAAACATTGAGCAACCTATTCCTCTTCTAGGTTTCAATCTTAGAATCCCACAATTCCTAGCTCAAGCGGTGTGGGGATAAGGCGAAAAGGATCTTGTTTTGCATATGTTTTGAAATGCTGAAAACATTGTTGTTTGCTGAACTCTGAAAAGCATCCCAATTTCTATCTTTTCTATGCAAGGTCTAATGGCTCTGATTCCATCATCAAACATCTTGAAATAGGGGTCCCACTTATAACTTAAGTTAATGAAAGTAAATATAAGTAAAGGTAAATGTCAAGATTAACATGAATTAAGATTATAACTTGAAACTTAAATACAACACCAAAAAGAGACCCTTCTTTTCTTTCTTTCTTTTTTCCATTGATTTATATTTTCAAAATATTGGTGCTCAAATCTAGGCAGCATGGAACCAAAAAGTTTGAGATCCGAACAAGCTGATTACACTGGTTCATAACTGAACCACTCTGAACTGGAAATCCTCCAAACTGGTCTGAACCAGGTGATTCTGATAACCATGATTAATGATCATGAAAAGCCTCACAGAAAATTGCTGTAATTTGATCTTCTCCCAGTGAAGTTTGAATGGTAGGGAATAGCAAATACTGAGCCAACATTGTATCGATATCCATATATCATCACAGCAAATAGTCTTAGCACATTATCAAACTACAGATTTTGTTGTTTCTAACTTAAATAATCCATATATGAATAAGGTTTTGTATGTAGTTTAAAAATCAATAGATAAATTTGGAACAATTTGGCACTCACATATTCCTTTTGATACCTTTCAGATAGAATTCATTGTTGCTCTCTGTAGTTCACCATAAACCTTTTATGGCAAAGACCATATAAAGATTTTTTCTAAAAGAATGCCGATTATCAGTAAAGGAAGAGCATTGGAAGAAGATTTCAAATTATTAGTTCAAGCGAAAAACGTCCTCTGTTCTGCTTAGATTAATCTTTGTAAATAGGGGTTTTGTTAAGTTGATGTAATCATGAGTCTACCAATAGTGAAAGTCAATATAGATTGTAGGACCTTATTATTCCTGCCCTTGAAACCCCTACACGTAAGGCCGGAGGTTCTGCATTTCCAATGTAGTATTACTAAAAGTTTCCCTGTTTTGTACTCGGATTTAATTATAAATAATAATAATAATAAACAAAGAGAAAAAATAATTTGAAATTAAAATAAATAAATAAATAATAACTTATAAAGGAGTTCATAACAGAGTGAAATTTTAACAGATGCAACCATTGGCAGAGTACTTAAGTTTTAACACAAAAAAAAGTAGCCATGCCATGGAATGTTAAGCTTTGATAGTATTATAGGAGTTACTAATGGTGACCTATAGAATTTGAGAAAACATAAGCAGAAGAGCAATGAATTAGGTGCAAAAATGATAAAGCAAACTATAAATCATTTTGGAAATTTGAGTGCACATTTTTTCAGGGGCAACAGCTGCTGGTAACCAACCAACATTGCAGACTCGTATTGTATGAATCACAATTCCTACAACTTCCCTTCTGTCAAAAGAAAATAGGGCACAATGCAATGGCCAAATAAAGCTCAGTGTTATATTGGCTAGATGAGATTAAATTAATGTTAATCTTATAGACCATTTCTTAGCTTTGATTCAGATATACAAATATACTAAAATAGAGAGGGGAACACGGTAATTTTAAAATCATGAAGTCATAGGCCATCCCAAAAACAATATTGCGGGAAATTTTTTACAGAGAAATCCAAGGAAGTTAGGTGAGGTTATATCTTGATGCAGACCGCTATTGTATTACAGGAACAGCAGGTACAGAAGTAAGCTAATTATATGCACTTTAACAGATTGAACAGATTACAAAGAGATTATATTAGGACATCAAAGGAAAATATTTAGATCTCTCATGTTTTTGACTCACATTAATTACAAACCAAATCCAGAGTTCTATTGTCCTCATAGTTGTAGATATTATCATACCTGAGGAAGCTGAAATTTTCTTTTAAGACAATAGTCATGCATTCGAACTGAGCATTCTTCATTCTGGCAAAGATCTGCCTGTTTCAATTTCCAAATGAATGACAGTTAACATGGTTACGTCAAAATGTATTCTTAAAACCAATGTTATCAGAACTGGACTGGTTATCAAACCGGCAGAGCTCAAAATATGAACCAGACTGGAATCCGAAAAAAACTGGTAGACTAAAAAATAAATAAAATATTCATATTTTGTAAAAAAACATGTATATTCATGTGCATACATATGAATCCAAACCATTAATACAAATATGCAAAGTTTCTCATATATATAGCAAGTACAGTTGCAAATAATGAAAATAGCACCAAGTGCAATACATCTATGAAGTTCTAAACCAAAATACATCAACAAAGAGGCTCTAAATGGCCCCTACAATCCAAAAAATAAGCATCATAGTACTACTAATGAATAACTATAAACTGATAACATGAAAACTAGGGCCTAATCATCCTCATCCTCATTTGTCATATACTCAGCGCAATAACACTCCAAAACTGCCCAAGAAGCTTAGCTCTCAAGAACTCCAAAGAGATGGAATGAATAGCGTGAGCATAATAGAGCAGGGGCAGGGGGTCTTTAAATAGCATCACAAGAAGCTTAAGGTTAGGTTAGATGCATTAGATTAGGGATTTTTATGTTTTTTTTTTTAAATTTGAATTTTGTGGGTCCCCAAGCATTGCTGTATGGCGCAGTACGGATCGGACCAGTTCTGTACGGAAACAGTCAAAACCAACTGGTTCAAGCTCATTTTCCAGCTCAAGCAGTGTTACCGGGAAAACTAGCAGGGCTAGCGTCCAATAAGCAAATGTAAGGATAGTGTGACCCAATGTCACCTCAGTCACACTTCCAACTATTTCGAAGAGTCAAAACCTCCAAGGGGAGAGCCCCTCTGCAAGACACTTGGACAAAAAGGTTAGATCTTCTATTTAAGGATATTAGTGACCAGTGCCTTAAGAAAGATACCTTGAGAATGAAGAAGACATATTATGCAAAACAAAGCAATATGATAACGCGTACAATTTCATTCGTGCAGCACTAGATTATAAGTGAGGATATAACCAATTATGAGGATTTTTCCAATAGTGAGCAAACAAGATCATTCACCATTCACAAGTAAGTCGTTAAACTGTCATTCATTCACCATTCACAAATAAGCCATTAAACTGTCATTCATTCACCAATATTATAATTGTAGCAGTATGAATATGACAGTATATCAGCAGTAGCAAGAATAGAAGAAATAGTAAGAAGATGTATCTATTTTTTATTCAATGTGTTTGCAATATTTCAATTCAACACAGACTCTTCAACACTTGTCTTCTAGCAAGATATAGCATTTCGCCAAGTCTGTAGTGCATCCAACAGCAGCAATAAAATTCCCAAATCATACTTAGGTAGACGAGTAATAAAGTGTTTTTCATTGCAAACCAAATCGCCTCTTTTCGTGTTATTCTGTGTGTCAGGTTAATGACTGTCAAAGAAGTGACAGTCTGCACCTTTTTGCAGCCTGTAACAGCAGCTAGAGGAGGCCAAAAAGAATATTGTTAAAGCCTGTAAGGGAGGTAAAGAAAGAGGGCTGAGACCCTAGGAAGAAAAGGCAAGGGTAAGGGTAGCCTTTAGGAAGGGAAGCGAGGGTTTGGTAGCAAGGCCAAGGGCCTAAAAGGTGGAGAATAGGGCAGGCTGCTACAGGATTGGGCCGAGGATTGGGAGCAGCCTTAGGAAGGGAACAAGAGAGGTCGTGAGGGTTAGGAGGGCTAGGAAAGGGATGGCTTGGGAAAAGGACCGTTTTAACAGAGTTTTTAGGGTTTTTAAGAAATTTTTTATATTTTGAAGTTTTTAGGGCTTCCTAAAACTTTGCCCTAGGGTTTCTAGGGACAAACAAGGTAGGCCGAATTTGTAGAAGTGAAGCCGAAATTTCAGGGAGGCAAAAAATATTTTATTTTTTATTTTTAGGGTTTCAAACATAAAATTGCAGACCTAATTTAAAGACCTAAACTAATATTTACATGTGTACAAACTAAGGTTTTTAGGTAGAAGAGTGACAACTTAGGGTTTTAATGAATATTACCTTTAAACCCTAGCATAGAGGGAGGTGACCAACCTTCCTCTTGGAGTATTTCTTTTTGTCTACTAAACTAGGGCTTTTTGTAGCAACCCCTAGGGTTCCTTACAAGAGCCTAATCTAAGGCAAAAATTAGAGATTCAAGGCTAAACTAGGGAAAACCTCCCCTTCAAAGTGTTTTCCACCATGCAAAGAGGATAGAAGGTAGATAAAAGGTTATATTCTAGCAAAATGCAGCCCTAGGGCTACCATTCAACCATTCAAGAGACAAAAGTTCACCCATCTTACACCAAGAAGACAAAACCCTTGACTTACTTGAGCTGTGTTGTCCAACAAATCCAAGCATCCATAGAGCATGAGCATAACCAAAGAATTCATCCACAAACAAAGAGAAAAAAAACTCCAAGGGGTGCACATCACTTCCAAGAGGCTATCTTGGGAAAAAAAGTAACATGTTGAGTTTTATCCCATGAGTTATGATTTACAAATGAAGCGAGGAGTTGTATTTATAGTGTTTTCAACTCACTTTTACAAAATAACCAGGCCGACATGCCAATAAAATGTCAATGAAAGAATATAACATAAGATAACATAAAGTAATAATATATGTAGATAACTTGGGGTATTTTCCCCCATAGATTACCCAGAACTAGTAATATGACTAATACTGAGCAGAAAACTTCACTCTGAAAGGTGGAGTGAGCAGGGGGGTCATCATGCCCCATCTTAACCCCAATAATGCTAAAAGTCCCTCAAGATCGCCCCCCAATAAGCCTATGGGCTTGGGGACCAAGGTGACGTCATCAAGTAAACTGGACCAAAGAAGGAGGGCACTTTGCTAAGAAGGAACCAAGATCGATGCATAAGGTGACCTGAAAAAGATACAAGAGCCTCAGAGCTGGAATATTGTCATCGGTGTAGAAAAAAAGCAAGGTATCATGTGACCTAATGACCTGGCCTTAGGAGCCCCGGACACCAACCCCAAGGTTACAAAACCCCAACAAAGGGCGGCCAACAATGCCATTAAGCCATAGTACTTCTAAAAGAAGTATCAAAAGGTCTGACCATAACCACCCCTCAAGAAGTGTTGATAATACCCCCATCCTGGCCCTGAAGGAAAATGTGACTCCTCTCCTTGGGCAAGCATTTGAAGGTGCACTGGTATTGGTCCCACGTAAAAAGTGGTTTATGCCCTAGACCAAATCGACAAATCTAGTAAACCGGTTGGACTGACCGGTTTTGTCTGAACCAAACCGGTTCTGATAACACTACTTGAAACACATTTAAATCACATCAATGATGTCAAAGACAATCAGTTCCTAAATATTGCATCTAGAACAAGTACTTGAACCCCTTGATATACACAGCCTAAGTCACCTAGTTTGAGTTCATGTTCGAATTCAGAGACCTTGAAATTCGACAAAAAATTAGTATGGAAAAATTAGGCAATAAAATTCGACAAAAAATTCAGTACTAAATTTGAGTGACTATAAATTTTAAAAATTAAAAAATATTTAATTATATATATAAATATTTAATATAATAATGATATGTTGAATTATTTAAATATTATATAATTTATTTTCATTTATATAGATATTATATAGTTTATTTTTATTTATTTAAATTTTCATTTATATTTTATTTCCATTTATATAATGTTTAAGAAAATGTGGTTTATTTTATTCAACATTTAAAAATATACATTTGAAATTAAAATCATTAATTTTTTTAAATATTTACAAACTCGCCACTCACAAGTGACTAACAAAATGACACAGACACTAGACACAATCCCACGACTTCGGCTAATGGCAATAGTAGGATTAGGTTATCGTTATGCCCAACTAATTGAGCTTTTGGTTCTTCGTAAAAATAAAAAGATCAAATCAGCGCGTCGAGGATGGATTTTCGAATAAGATATCAGATCGATTGGTTCGAAATCTGTTAGTACACAAGCAGAGCATAGCATGGCATCCAACTTGTAATGTCCCTTTTTGGAATTTTTATTAAAATGACCAATTTTTCACTATTTTCCCTATTTCGACTTTTGATTAGTTTTGATGTCTAGGTCTCAAAATTGACCCAAATGCTCCCAAATCTTCTCAGAAGGTGTATGACTGATATTAAGACTTGAATATGATGTTCAAGGATGATTTATGACCCTCCAATTGCTTCTGCAAATTTGTTTAATATTCTGATCAAAGTAGGAGTCTTTACTAGCAAATTGGGGTTCTGATTCCCCCTGGGTAAATGCTGGAAATGGCTTATCAAATGCTCCCAAACCCACTCGAATTTCTGAACAAAGGCAAAGGATGTTTAAGGGACATTGTTAAGGTCTCATATGCATCATTATTCAATTTATACAGGTTGCTATGTGATGCAGGAGCACCAAGTAAAGCCAGCCTTGTTGTCAATTTTTGAGTTAAAATAGAAGTAGAAGATTCTAAACAACTCCCTGCAAGGAGGCTAGCACATCTGGTTTTTTTTTTGTTGAATAAAAGTAGGAGTTAGTTCATTCTAAATTTAGTAATTTCCTAAATCTAAGGAAGGGTCTGTTAGTTGTTAGCATGAGTTGGAAAATAGCAGAGGTAGTTAGTCGAGACAGAGAAGGTAGTCGAGATAGAGAGGGTTTTGGTTCTTCGTAAAAATAAAAAGATCAAATCAGCGTGTCGAGGATGGATTTCGAATAAGATATCAGATCGATTGGTTCGAAATCTGTTAGTACACAAGCAGAGCATAGCATGGCATCCAACTTGTAATGTCCCTTCTTGGAATTTTTATTAAAATGACCAATTTTTCACTATTTTCCCTATTTCGACCTTTGACTAGTTTTGATGTCTAGGTCTCAAAATTGACCCAAATGCTCCCAAATCTTCTCAGAAGGTGTATGACTGATATTAAGACTTGACCCAAATGCTTCTGCAAACTTGTTTAATATTTTGATCAAAGTAGGAGTCTTTACTAGCAAATTGGGGTTCTAATTCCCCCTGGGTAAATGCTGAAAATGGCTTATCAAATGCTCCCAAACCCACTCGAATTTCTGAACAAAGGCAGAGGATGTTTAAGGGACATTGTTAAGGTCTCATATGCATCACTATTCAATTTATACAGGTTGCTATGTGATGCAGGAGCACCAAGTAAAGTCAGCCTTGTTGTCAATTTTTGAGTTAAAATAGAAGTAGAAGATTCTAAACAACTCCCTGCGAGGAGACTGGGACATCTGTTTTTTTTTTGATGAATAAAAGGAGTTAGTTCATTCTAAATTTAGTAATTTCCTAAATCTAAGGAAGGGTTTGTTAGTTGTTAGCATGAGTTGGAAGATAGGAGAGGTAGTTAGTCGAGACAGAGGAGGTAGTTGAGATAGAGAGGGTTTTCTTGGTTCTTGCGGAGAAAAATGGAAACTTAGATTTCCAGCAGAGGTTATGAAAGCTGGAAAACATTTTTGAAACCTGGCATTCAAAACTATCTACTCTGTGTCTAATCAAATGGAAAAGAAATCGTGTTAAGCCGCCATAAATTATACATTGGCCATATTTTGGAATCGAAGGTGTAGAATCTGTAAGTTCTTGCAAGATTTTAGTTTTCACATTGAAATCGTGTCAATTTTAATGAGGTTGTTGCTATAGGTTTTTTTTTGAATTTCCTGTGTGTATCTAACATAACCGGTAATCAAACTTATAAACGATTCCTAGTTGTTGTCTATCACGGAAAACCCCAAATATATTCAGAGGCTTAATGAAATCGCCATTCCTATAATCTTTGTCCGTTCTAGTGTGAATTGGTTTGAGATTATATCTCTACAATCAATTGTTTTTTTCAAATTCATTACGACAGAGCCACGGAAGATCTTGTGGAGAAAGTGTTTTGAAACCGTCACCCTTGCACCAAGTGGTATCAGAGCTGAAGGAACAAGGAGTTTCTTTGCTGTGTAAAGAGGAATTATTTTCATCTTTTAAGAGGTCAGAGAGGAAGAAATTTGAACAGTAATAATTTGAGAGCCAAATTATTACCTCAGAAATGGCTATTAGACTCTTAGAGTAAGACGTTGCAGAGGGGGTCGAGGAGGTAGACCTATAGCCAATGCAGAAGTAATGGAGGAGTTAAGAGTTCTGCGAGAAAAAATGACAGCCATGAGAGAAGCTGGAAGAAGAGATCCTGAAGCGGGTGATGTTAGTGAAGCTGAACCAGAGAGTGAAGCAGAAACAAAAGAAAGGACAGAAGAAGACATTGGAATGAAAATATTGAAGGTAGTCATTGGGGCTAGTTCGAAACCAAGAATAGAGATAGCTGCATATGATGGGGGATTAAATCCTGAGGAATTAGTTGATTGGATAAATTCCATGGACAAACATTTTGATTTTGCTGAAATACCCGAGGATAAGAAAGTGAAGTTTGCAGTGACTAGGCTCAAAGGACATGCTTTGCTCTAGTGGGATGGTGTACAAGCAGAAAGAAGAAGACTGCACAAGCAACCAATCAGGAATTGGAGCAGGATGATTGCAAAACTGAAGGAGAAATTTCTGCCCAAAGACTATCAGTTAGCCTTGTATAGACAGATGCAGAACTTGAGACAAAGACTGCTTACTGTCAGGGAGTATACTGAAGAGTTCTACAGGATAAACATTAGAGCTGGATACACAGAAGACACTTCCCAGAAGGTAGCCAGATACATGAATGGTCTTAAGTTTGACATTCAAGATGAGATGAGTTTATTTTCACCTAAGTCAGTTGAAGAAGCATACCAATGTGCTTTAAAAGTGGAAGAGAAGTTGAATAGGAGAAATAACTCAGGAAGAGGAAGAGGTCAGACTTACAGAGGTAAGGGACCACAAACTGGAAGAGGAAAATCTTCAGTTTAGAAGGAAGAAGTTAAATCATCAAGACAACTAGAACAACCTCAGAGAGGAAGAGACTTTAGGGGAAGAAGATCTTTCCAAAGAGGCCGAGGAAGAGGCAAGAATTATGAGGTTAGATGTTATACTTGTGGAAAGACAGGACATATGTCTTGGGATTGTCCAAAAGGAGCTGCGAGACAGGGAAATATTCAAGTTGCAGAAGCTGAAACTGAACAAGGAATACCTGAGAATCATGTTGAGATTCCGGAAGTAGGAGAAGCCTTGTTGATGAGGAGGACTTTGCTGAAGCCAAGCAAAGAGGTGCATGAACCTGAACAGAGAAAAAGCTTGTTTAAAACAATGTGCAAATTACAAGGTAAGTGCTGCAAATTAATTGTTGATAATGGCAGTACTGATAATTTAGTTTCTGTAGAGATGGTTGAAAAGTTAGGATTGCGGAGAGAAAAACATCCTACACCATACAAAGTTTCTTGGTTGCAGAAGGGACACCAAGTATTGGTTAATGAGCAGTGCAAAGTTGATTTCCAGATTGGGAATTACAAGGATCAAGTCATATGTGATGTGATACCAATGGATGTGTGTCATGTACTGTTGGGTAGACCATGGCAGTATGATAGGAATGTGATGTATAATGGCAGAGAGAATACTTTTGTCTTGGAGAAAGAAGACAAAAGACACACTCTTGTTCCTCTAAAAGAAGAGAAGACAGAGGAGCAAACTAGCCCAAAGGTATTGCTGGTTAAGGAGAAAGAATTTCTGGAACAATTGCAAGAGGAAGAGGTAAGTTTTGCTATTGTTGGTAAACCTAGGACTGTTATAACCAACACTAGAATAGATGAATTGCCTGCTGAAATTCAGAAATTAATAGAGGAGTATGTAGACATAGTTGTGGATGATTTGCCAAATGAATTGCCACCTGTAAGAAGTATCATCCATCACATAGATTTGATTCTTGGAGCTAGCTTGCCAAACAAAGCAGCATACAGAATGACTCTAGCAGAGAATGCAGAGATTAGTAGACAGGTACAAGAACTATTGGATAAAGGATTGGTCAGAGAGAGTTTAAGTCCTTGTGTTGTACCTACAGTGTTGAGTCCAAAGAAAGGAGAAGAATGGAGGATGTGTACAAATTCTAGAGCTATAAACAAGATCACCATCAGGTATAGATTTCCTTTACCTAGGATGGATGATTTAATGGATTGCTTGAATGGTTCAAATTATTTCTCTAAATTAGATTTGAAAAGTGGATATCATCAGATAAGAATGAGGGAAGGTGATGAGTGGAAGACAACTTTCAAAACAAATACGGGGTTATATAAATGGTTAGTTATGCCTTTTGGTTTGACTAATGCACATAGTACTTCTATGAGATTAATGAACGAAGTACTCAAAGAATTCATAGGAAAGTTTGTCATAGTATATTTGGATGACATTCTTGATTTCAGCAAGACAAAAGAAGAGCATATTAGGCACTTGAACCTGGTTTTAAATAAATTGCATGATGAAAAACTCCTAATAAATCTGAAGAAGTGTTTCTTTATGAAGAAGGAACTGGTTTACTTAGGATTTGTAATTTCACAAGAAGATGGACCCCGAGAAAGTAAAAGCAATTGCAGATTGGCCATCTCCAAGGAATATATTTGAGGTAAGAAGCTTTCATGGGTTGGCAAGTTTTTACAGAAAGTTCATCAGGTATTTAGTGGAATATGTGCTCCAATCCTGGACACAGTGAAGAAAGAAAAATAGTCATTCAAATGGACTGTTGCAGCAGAGAAAGGTTTTAAATTATTGAAAGAGAAGATCATTGAGAAGCTTGTTTTAGCTCTCCCAGATTTCAGAAAAATATTCTCTGTTAGGTGTGATGCTAGTGGATATGCCATTGGAGGAGTGCTAAGTCAAGATGACAAACCGGTTGCATATTTCAGTGAGAAATTGAATGAAGCAAAACAAAAATATTCCACCTATGATAAGGAATTCTATGCAGTAATTCAAGCTCTGAAAAAGTGGAGGCATTACCTTATGCCAAGGGAATTTATTCTATATTTTGACAATCATGCTTTGCAATTTATAACTAAGCAAGAAAAGTTAAATTAGAAACATGCTAAATGGGTTGAATTTATGCAGAATTTTACTTTTGTTTTAAAGCATATAAGTGGAAGTTCTAATAAAGTTGCAGATGCCTTGAGTAGAAGATGTCTAGTTTTGCAGAAAGTCCAAGTGAATGTTCTTGGATTAGAACATTTGAAGGACATGTATGAAGAAGATGCTGATTTCAAAAAAGCACATGAAGCTTGTCAAAACCAAGTAATCAGAGATAGAAGCCCATGGATAGACTTCATGATACAGGAAGGACTACTGTTCAAGGGAAACAAGTTGTGCATTCCTAAATGTTCAATGAGGGAGAATTTATTGAAGGAAAAGCATAGTGGAGGGCTTGCTGGTCATTTTGGAAATGACAAAACCTATGCCCAATTAAGTAATTTTTACTATTGGCCAGGAATGAGAGTAGATGTACAGAAGTTTGTTGGGAAATGTCAAATCTGTCAGCATGCAAAAGGGAGGCAGCAGAATACAGGATTGTATCAACCATTACCTATTCCAAAGAAGCCTTGGGATGCTGTAAGTATGGATTTTGTTCTAGGATTGCGAAGAACACAGAGAGGTAATGACTCTATTTGTTGTGGTTGATAGATTTTCAAAGATGGCACACTTTATTCCTTGCACAAAAACTAGTGATGCCACTCTCATTGCAAACCTGTTTTTCAAAGAGATAGTAAGACTTCATGGTCTTCCTATGAGTATAGTCTCTGATAGAGATACTAAATTTGTTGGACATTTTTGGAGGACTTTATGGAAGAAGTTGGGAACAGACCTTAATTTTAGCTCAGCTTACCATCCTCAAACAGATGGACAAACTGAAGTTTGGGTAATATTTTGAGAAGTTTGGTTAGTGAACATCCTAATCAATGGGATCTAGCTTTTACCACAGGCTAAATTTGCATACAATGACTCACCTAATAGAAGTACATGCCTGAGTCTTTTTAAGATTGTTTATGGAATAAATCCAGGAGGAGTGTTTGAGCTCAGAGACTTGGGAATGATGGAGAAAAGGAGTGCAAATGCAAAGGATTTTGCTGCAGACATGAAATTGTTGCATGAACAAGTTAAGGAACGATTGCAGCAGAATAATCTAAAATATAAACAGAGAGTAGACTTGAAGAAGAGAGAAAATTTTGAAGAAGGCGACTTGGTATTGGCATACCTGAAGAAAGAACAGTTCCCTAGAGGCACCTATAATAAATTAAAGCTTAAGAAGATTGGACCTTGTCGAGTCTTGAGGATGTTTTCAGCCAATGCTTATGAAATTGAACTTCCAAGTGATATGGGCATATCACCTATCTTCAATGTTGCGGATTTGTATCCTTATCAAGAGGCTGAAACTTCATCAACCAATGAATTGGATACAGGACATAAAGTGGAATGGTAGAAACAAATCCCTGTTGTACCAAAGTTGGAAATGGAGAAGATCTTGGACACTAGAGTGCTGAAGAAAACTAGAGGACAGGAGTACTATGAGTACCTAATCAAATGGAAGAATCAGCCACTTGAAGATGCTACCTGGGTGACTGCTGCACTCATACAGAAAAGTGGCAGAATTGTGGAAGAACTCATGAACAGGAGTTCATGAATTTTTTTTCTCACTTGAGGAGTCTAATGCAGGAGCACCAAGTAAAGTCAGCCTTGTTGTCAATTTTTGAGTTAAAATAGAAGTAGAAGATTCTAAACAACTCCCTGCGAGGAGACTGGGACATCTGTTTTTTTTTCTGTTGAATAAAAGGAGTTAGTTCATTCTAAATTTAGTAATTTCCTAAATCTAAGGAAGGGTTTGTTAGTTGTTAGCATGAGTTGGAAGATAGGAGAGGTAGTTAGTCGAGATAGAGGAGGTAGTCGAGATAGAGAGGGTTTTCTTGGTTCTTGCGGAGAAAAATGAAAACTTAGATTTCCAGCAAAGGTTATGAAAACTGGAAAACGTTTTTGAAACCTGGCATTCAAAACTATCTACTCTGTGTCTAATCAAATGGAAAAGAAATCGTGTTAAGCCGCCATAAATTATACATTGGCGATATTTTGGAATCGAAGGTGTAGAATCTGTAAGTTCTTGCAGGATTTTAGTATTCACATTGAAATCGTGTCAATTTTCATGAGGTTGTCGCTACAGGTGTTTTTTTGAATTTCCTGTGTGTATCTAACATAACCGGCAATCAAACTTATAAACGATTCTTGGTTGTTGTCTATCATGGAAAATCCCAAATATATTCAGAGGCTTAATGAAATCGCCATTCCTGTAATCTTTGTTCATTCTAGTGTGAATTGGTTTGAGATTATATCTCTATAATCAATTGTTTTTTTCAAATTCATTACGGCAGGGCCACGGAAGATCTTGTGGAGAAAGTGTTTTGAAACTGTCAAAATTGGAGCTGCGATTTGCTGTAGACCAGTTGGCTGAGTTTTGTGGCGTCTTCTATTAGTTTAACAATCCTGTCTTTTGATGGATAGAGTTAAAAATAATGACACTTTCCAAAGGTAACTCTGCATTAACAGGTTTCACAATGTCCCTCTCCCAAACATCTACAAAATCACTAATTCGACCCTTGGGAAATGGCATCAAATCTTCTCCAAATGCAATTAAATTGAGTAAGATGACTTCAAATGCTTAAGTGCTGAACATGAAACTTGTAATACTCATAAATGACAGTCCATTCATCATAAATATATCAGAGAAACATTCTCCCATTCGAAACAATTAACATTACCATGGAATACAACAATATAGTGGAGAAATGGTCATTGTTTGCTCATTAATATTCACTTTTACATACATCCCTTTGGCATTTCGACCTGATACTTTTTGAGAATGAAGAATATAGCATATTAAACTTAATAATAACAGAAATGTACCATGAGAAGCTCGAAATCATCAGCATTCAACCATATAGTGGGGAAATGGTCATTGTTTGCTCATTAAAAATCACTTTCACATATAACCATTGGGTATTTCGACCTAAAACTTTCTGAAGATGAATAACAGAGTATATTAAGTTTATTACAATCAGAAATGTACATGAGAAACTCTCCCAAAGAGCACAATAGCTCACCCAAATCGTAATCCCTCCCTGAGCAAGAATATGCAAGAAAAACTGGAAATGGTTGAGAGAATGGGCTGCACTAGAAGAAACCACGAGCTGCCCTATAGCTTTACACCTGCAAATACAAACTCCATTAAAGCTCCATGAAAGACCTGAATGGCCTCTCCAAACACCAACTTGGATGGGAATCTTTCACCCTCGAAATTGGCTAAGGCAAGAAACTAGTCATCCACTAGCTCTCTCAATTCACAAATGCAAATTTCTCAAATGATCAAAAGCTCCTCTCTTGATTGATCCTTGTATTTTATAAACATCTTTAGCCTTCTAAGGTTACCAATCCATCAACAAGCTCAAGCCAATTCAAATTAGGGTGTGTGCTCAATATTTGCCATGTGTCCTCCCTTTCCTAGTCTTCCATCTTCACCCAATTCGAGTAGGAGCCCATTGAGCTTCCCCAACTCACATGAGCACCCTCTTGGGTGCTCTATTTCGACTTGACATGTCAGATATCAGCCTTCAAATCTGATTTGTATCATAGGTGTCATAGCATCTTCATCATTGTTGTCATAGAGCTAGAGAATCTAGTCCAGGTGTCTCACTACCTCCAAAATGACTCTTCCTCTCCCATGCAAGTTACATTTCCTTCCAAATTCAACCTATGATGCATATGGCCAAGTGTATTAGCTTTCTAACTCATCCAAAAACATTAGGCTTCCCATGGATTCGAAATTGCAAGAGGAGGATGCCATGTGGCACATAAATTCTAGCTTGTGTGGGCCCTATAATCTCCATGTGTCTCTATGCTCCATTGCCACTTCAATTTTCTCTTATATTTATTTAATAAGCTCCATTATTAAATATTTATTCCCTTCTAATGTCTGAAGATCATTTATTAGTTCCCTTGTTAAAATTCCAAATGTGTCCATCCAACCTAGGGAACTAGTAGGATTGATGGAATTGTCCTGTAATGCAATTATAAAAATGGGGACATTACACAACTTCAGGCACCTCTCTTCATGCCAATAGTCCAAGACCAATTCTTCAACTTCACTCATGAATATGATCATTGAGAATCAGTGCCTCCAGTAGACAGAGGCATCACACGCAAAGATGGTGTTGGTAGGGACTAGGGTTGACTCGCGAGCCCGAAAAAGAGAGAAAAACGAAGGATGTTTTGCTAATTTATAAAAAATCGCCAAATTTAATCGATTTAATTCTGTTGTCTAATAAAATTGTTGCATTTTGATTTTCAAGACAAAAAATCGCCGAACCCATTGACTTAGCATACAGCTGGTGCAAAACATATAACAAGACACGATAATTTTATTAATGCCCAACAAATGACCACAATAGTAGGTCAAAGGGGTAGTGGAATACATCCAACATAAGTACAAGAGAGTGCCAGTGAAATTTGCAAAAGCATTTAATATTGTTACTCTATCAAAAGCAAAAAAAGTATAATATTTGCAAAACCATGTCTTGATTTCCCAAAACCATGTGCACAAAAGAAAAATGACCTAGAGAAGGGTGCCAACAACCTCACATGTGCTGTCAACAAAGAATAGTAAATGCTCTTCAATAAATCATAAAATAGAGCAATACCATGAGTTGGAAAGTGTTGGAAGGCAAAAACATGTGCAAATACCTGTTGATGAAATTGTCATTGATGCCAACATGGTCTCTGGCATGTGGTGGTTGCCCTTGGCTTGAAGTGGAAGCCCTTGTATTGATAGAATCAATGAAAGAGCCCTTGAAGATGCCTTGATGAAGAACCTTGAAAATGCCTTCAAAGGTCGGCCCAGAAATAAAATATTTTTTATGTCGGCCCAGAAATAAAATATTTTTTAAGTCGGCTCAGTGAAACACAAAGTCGGCTCAGTCAAAGTTTTATTAAAAAATAAAATATATATTATATGTCGGCTCAGCAAAATATGGGTGAAAATTTAGTATTTATACCCCATCAAATCCTCATTTTTTATGTGGAAAATTTCGGTGGAGCTCTGAGATTTTTTTTTTCTGAGGCAGCCACAGAACAACAAGAGCGGTGAAATTTGTGGGAGCTGGCCCTAACTTGTTCAGTGAAATTTTTGCTGGAGCAGTTCGTTTGACTGTGGAAATTCGTGGATGTAGCAGTTAACTGAGGTCTGAGATTTTCCAGGATTGCAGCAGTAAGGTGGTCTAGGAGCAGTGACGTGTTTGCAGCAACTAAACATTAATCTTTTGGGTTAATTCTTCAATGATTGACAGGCACGAAATTTTGCAACAGTCTGTTTGTTTTGTTTTTATTTCTATTTTTATGAAGCCCTAATTATTGCAACAACAGTATGGTTACTTGGCAAGTTCCATTTTTCTCTTGAAAACCCTTGTTATGTAGCAGACCACGGTGGTGACCAGCAAAGGCCATTTGAGAGATAAAATCATAAATTGGATTGTTTCTTTGTCTTATCTGAGGCTACTGAGGATTTCCGGTGGTAGTGACTGACGCAACCTCAGTCTTGAATTTTCACAAGAGAATAATTTTCCTTGGGGTTATATCAACATACAATCCGAGTTTGTTGGTCACAAGACATCACAGATCTGGCTTCTGTTTTCAGCTAAGTCTTCTGCAGTCCGAGTTGGGTAGCTTGAAAGTATGTTGGGTTATGAATACTGCTTCTGTGTCCTCTTCCCACATACACAGCTCTGAGTTTAAGGTCATCCACAGCAGTTTGGAAAGCAGTCCAAGTTTGATGGTAAAACAGTGACCTACAGTTGAAGGGTAGAAGAAGTTTCACAAAGACACATTATTTTTGGAGACATTTTTCTTGGGGTTAAAACAATGATCTAAGGCATCCCTCTTTCGATTTTTCTACAGAGCTTGGGCTGTCATTACAGACCCGAATTTCCATAGTGATTATCTTTTTTTTTTGGGTTGTGGGTTTTGTAGCAATAGACCTTTTTGAATGTACTCGGTGGGAGCAGACTACAGACCCTTGTCTAAACAGTCCAAGTTTGCAGAAATGATTTGCTGCTGTTGGTAGTTTGTATGAAAGGTCATCTTCAGTACTGTACATCAGTCCTGAATTGTTGGTGATAGGGTCTTCCTCTCAGCTAATACACATATCAAGTTTCATCAGTATAAACAGTGTTGCTTGGGATCCTCTGCATTAACAAGTAAAATGCTTAGTTGATGACATAACAGCAGCATGATGAAGACCTTTTATATCTGATTTCTGAGCAGCAGTATGAGTAATTTGACGGAAAGAATGAGAAAAATGTTAGGCATAATGAAGCTTGGACAGACTGGTTGATTTGATGTGCATATGGACAATGTAGAGTTTGTGGACAGAATTAATATGAATGTACAGACAGAATGATGACAAGAGGATGATGCTATTGTGGACACCTACAGGACTTATCCACCACTCCTGAGCGTGAATATCATCACTATTATCCTATTGTGGTATTTTATGAATAGTCTGGACATGGAGAAAGGTCTCTACAGGCAGTAGAAGTGGGTCTGCGTTTTATATCAATCATTAACAGGTCTGCATTTTACATCAGTTCCAAAGGATGTTACTAGAGGTTGAGTTGGGTATATTGCTGCTATAGGAAAGAGAAATAGATTTGCTGCTGATATAAAGAAATAGAGAGATTGACTCCTTTAAGGCTGCCATAGTTTGGAGTTGAAGAAATCACTGGCTGTGGATTCCAGATCCAGTCAGAGGAGCTACCACTTCATGAACAAATCACATTCTCCATTTCCAGTCCACAGACCCTGTGATGCCCTGATATATCTGATGATGTACAAGGTATGTATGATAATGTATGAGTGAATGTACAGTGGTATATAGGAATATACTCAGGCATGATATATAGTAATACACAGTGAAGTATACAGTAATGAAAAGATGCTCTTATGAACTATACACAGTGGTGTGTATACAGCGAAGTGGTGAAGAAGGAAGTGATGACATACTTACAGTAGTGAAGTGTCCAATGACAAGTTACACATACATTAAGAAGATGCAGAGATGATTAAATTTGTGAGGCTGATGACAATGATAGAGATAGCTACATTGACAGTAAGAGACTGATATGCTGTGATATGCTGAGCATACACAGTGATATAATTCAGTACACAGCCCAGATCCATTGAATGGACATCCAAGGTTGCAAAGAGAATGAAGTTTGTGAAGTTCATGGTTACCAGAACATTGGCATGTACAGTGTATGTTCAATGGTGAAGAATAACAGGGATGTATACACCATGAAGCAAAGTTCTTGATGCTGTAGCTTGAATAGTTGAAGCTTGATGATGTTGATGGTGCATACAGTCTGCTGAGTCAAAGTCTGACCAAGATATGACTATCTTTGAGGCTTTACTATATGCATATTCAAGCTTATAGGTAGCCAGAGGTATTCTTATTTTAAAGATCATTGTGAAGTTCATTATGATGAACTATGGACAAAGGTGGATCTCTACTGAAGTATGATGTATGACACATCTTAGAGCAGCAGGAAAATTGTATATGACCAGACTTGCATGAGCAGTATATGAGTAATCCTCTTCATGATTGATCAGATAGTGATGAGCAGATTGACCGGATAGTGATGAGCAGATTAACCAGTGATGATGAGCAGAGATGAGCAGACTTTGATGACTTGGCAGCAGGTGTTGATGAGCAGCGAAGATTGAGAAGACTATTGCAGCAATGTTGAGCAGATTGACAAACAGTTGATGAGCAGCTGTGATGGGACAGAGATTTCTTGTGTGACACAAGTATACTGTATTGTAAAAGCAAGCTTGCCTTGCTTTTGAGGTTAGGATACCTCAAACCCTTCTTAGCAGGGTCTAAGAAAACTAGGCAAGGTCCTGGATGCAGAGTAGGTGTTCTATGTATCAGTAGGTGCTGATTTTTGCCTAACAGTTGTAGCCGAACCAAAATTAATATAAAATTACAAAATCATATGGTGTGGTGTTCTTCTGTGTTATGGTTCTTTATGAATGAAATGCTTATGCTATGTGAATGATGTTTATGAAATGATTATGGTAGACTAATGGAATGATGAACTGGTAGCTAAGCGTGATAAGCTAAGAAAAGGTTTAAAAATTGGCTTCACACTGATTCACCCCCCCTCTCAGTGTCTACAATACCATCATTGGATTTTGAAAACCACCAAAATTTCCCCGTAATGTCATGTGTGGCTCCAACTAACTCCCCGATAGTAGCACGTGTCAACTCAAGGTAACCTTCACCTTGAAAATTAAAATAGACTGTTGAGAATTTGCCTCAATATATGTGCTAAAGAAGGGGTGTTCTCCATCAAGGTTTTGTTCCATGTGAGTAATTTGTTTTTTTTCTAGCAATGACCCAACATGATACCACATAACAACCAAATATAAGGCATAACATAGGGCACACCAACTACCAAGTGTAATACATCAAAACACATTCTCAAAACTTAGGAAACTGTTGGATTGTTAAATTAGAATGTAGTACTCGCTTTCTCTAACTCAAACTTCAGAAATAACACATCAACAAGGGTACTAACATCATTAGATACACAACCCCCCTAGGTGATGTCTAGCAATGTGACCTTTTTAAGTTATGTCACCTAAGAATATCTCACCATAGCAAAGTGTATCCCCACCAATGTTTTAAAACTCAAACTCGGACTCAAAATCGACCGACTGTCAACCCGAACTTAGACTCAACTCTGTTAGTTTTTGATAGCTCGATGGCACTCCTGCATCAGGTGCCTAGGTGCAGGGGTCATTAACTTGGAGTCTCATTTATATTCTTAAAGTGACTTTAGTAATGTGTTTTTATTAAAGTACCTTTTTGATGTGACTTTATGATTTAAAAGCGAGTTTCACTTTATTATGTTTTTAAAGTGACCTTAAGTCATAAAGTGTACTTTTAAATATTTAGGGTGATATGACTTTTCAAAAAGTAAATATTTGGTGTAAAGTTCACTTAGGAGATTTAAGTGAGTGAAAGATTAGATCCCAGCCATAGATCTCTTGGCCAAGATCTAATCTCGTCCATTGAAGGTGAAAAGTCATGAGAATAACCCTAATAGGGTAAATAAAAGTGTTGAGACTTCATTTGGGCACATTATTCAAGAGAGAATTCTTGAAGAGGCTCAAGTTCCAAGGAGCAGCGTGGAGGAAAAGAGAGAGAAGTGGAAGATGCATGAAGGGCACGATTTCTAGAGGAGTCTAGGGCACGAAAACCAAGGCAACAAGCAACCATTAATGCTAGGCCGTACTGCTGAGATAAACACTTGATGCTGGGCGCATTTTCCAAGGAAAGGTACAGTAATAAATGCTGATATTTAGTGCTGAAGTTTGCACAGAGTTCGAGGCTGATACTGGGCGCATTTTCCAAGGAAAGGTACAGTAATAAATGCTGATATTTATTGCTGAAGTTTGCACAGAGTTCGAGGCTGATACTGGGCGCATTTTCCAAGGAAAGGTACAGCAATGAATGCTGATATTTATTGCTGAAAAGGGCACAGAGTTCGAGGCAGATTCTGGGCACATTTCTCAAGGAAAAGTACAGTCATAAATGCTGATATTTATTACTGTGAATGTTTGTAGCATGCATGAGCACAGCTTCATGGTTGTGGTCTGAGAATGAGATAAGTACTGTTGGTTTTAAGCTGAGATTTGTACATTGTAAATTGTGCATGAGAAATTTCTGAGTTTTCCCTTCATAATAAAATATCTTCTCTCTCACTGGTTTTCCCCAAGGTGTGGGGTTTTTCCAGAGTCTAATTTGACCAAAATACTGTGTCTTAAAATGTTTTACAGTCTGCTGATTTTGAGTTAATTTACCGCTGCAAAGTTTACTTAGTTTCAGTATATCAGCTTACAGAGACATGAAATTTACATGCATGTGATATGTGTTTGGTTTTATGAATGTTGAAGACTGATATCAGAGTTAAGCTAAGTGTTTGGGCTGAGTTAAAGCTCTGAATTTTAACATGGTATCAGAGCAGGGGCTCTGAGATTTCAGTAGACTGTTGGGCAGCAGAGAAGTGTTGATTTTTTTAGATGCTAGTGCATGTGAAGTAACAGCTGTCTGTTAATCTTTTTATGCTGAGAGTGAGCAGAGAAGTGCTGGTTCAGTACAGCTGATATTTTTTTTTTGGTCAAGAAGGCTGAGTGTGCTTTGTTGGAAAAAGAGCAGAAGAGAATGATGGCTTGCATCCGGTATGAAGATAGGTTGGAAGGGATTTCCAACTACTTATAGTGGAAAGCACGGATGACAGCTGTTCTCAAGGAAAACAAGTTATGGGCCTTTGTTAGTACCACAGTGGCTCCTCCCGCAGCTGATCCTATAGCCCTTGACATACATGAGGTGAAGGAGGCCAGAACGCAGAGACTGCTTCTGGATGGTGTTAAAGATCACCTCATCCCACATTTGGCAGAGAAACTAACTGCTAAGGGGATGTGGGATACTTTAAAAAGTTTGTATGAGAACAAGAATAAAAATCGTAAAATGGCCCTAAAAGATAAGCTTCATGGCACTAAGATGGTGAGAGGTGAGAATGTAGCCTCTTACCTCACTAGACTCAGACAGATAAAAGATGAATTGAGTGCAGTTGGTGAGGTGATTCCTGATCCCGAGCTAGTGCGGATAGCCCTGAAGGGCTTCACTAAGGAGTGGGACGTGTTCGTGAAGTGTGTAGTTGGCAGAGAGAACTTTCCCTCTTGGGAAAGACTATGGGATGATTTTACTCAGGAGGAGATCCGAGAAGGGAAGACTGAGCAGGTTGCTGATGAAGAGAATGTGGCCCTTTTAGCTAAGGGTAGAAAGAAAAAGGGTGGCTCGAGCAGTGGAGCCAAAGACTTGAGCAAAGTAAAATGCTTTGCTTGCCAGAGTTATGGTCACTATGCTGGGCAGTGTCCCAACAAGAAGAAGAACAAGAAGAAAGAAGAGCTTGAGAAAGCCTCTTCAGCTGAAGTGGGAGATTTTGCGAAGGAATTCGAGACGGAATTCTCGCTCGTCTCAATTATTTCAGACAGTAGTGTAGCAGAGAGTTTGGATACTGGAGCATGGTACATAGATAACGGAGCAGCACGCCATATGACGGGGATACGAGCAGTGTTCCGAGAGTTGACAGATCATGACAAAGTTATACTGACTGAGGATGGGTATGCCGGCACCCATGCAGTAGAAGGAGTTGGAAAAGTCCTATTCCAACTCGAGTCTGGTGGTTATCTGGAGATTGGCGATGTGTTGTTTGTTCCATAGCTGAAGAGGAACTTGGTCTCAGTTTCAGCTTTGGAGGATGACGGAAATGCGGTTCTTCATGTGAGTGGGCATGTTTATATATATCCGGTGAGTGGGGGCTTGGGTGGAGCGAGTCTGCTTGGCATCCGTGATGGCCGGATGTATCGAGTTTTGGGGCATCCGGTGGATGGTGAGCCTGGTGAGAGATCAGACTCAGTGGCAGCAGCAGTGGCTGTCAGTGTGGAGGATTCATCCAACTCTGTGAGGAAACAGAGATTGTATGAGATGGTTCTTCAGGATGAGCAGGAGAGTGAGGAGAACTCTCAGTTCAGTGTTGTCAGACGGAGACCTTCAGCAGTTGTTCCAGTGCAGAGATCTGATAGGCATTCAGATTCAGAGGGAGCTTCAATTATTGGAGGGAGAGATCCAGGTGGAGCTGATGACAGTAGTACCTCCCTCGCTAAGAGGGAGTGTTAGTTTTTGATAGCTTGGTGGCACTCCTGTATCAGGTGCCTAGGTGCAGGGGTCATTAACTTGGAGTCTCATTTATATTCTTAAAGTGACTTTAGTAATGTGTTTTTATTAAAGTACCTTTTTGATGTGACTTTATGATTTAAAAGCGAGTTTCGCTTTATTATGTTTTTAAAGTGACCTTAAGTCATAAAGTGTACTTTTAAATATTAAGGGTGATATGACTTTTCAAAAAGTAAAAATTTGGTGTAAAGTTCACTTAGGAGATTTAAGTGAGTGAAAGATTAGATTCCCAGCCATAGATCTCTTGGCCAAGATCTAATCTCGTCCATTGAAGGTGAAAAGTCATGAGAATAACCCTAATAGGGTAAATAAAAGTGCTGAGACTTCATTTGGGCACATTATTCAAGAGAGAATTCTTGAAGAGGCTCGAGTTCCAAGGAGCAGCGTGGAGGAAAAGAGAGAGAAGTGGAAGATGCATGAAGGGCACGATTTCTAGAGGAGTCTAGGGCACGAAAAACAAGGCAGCAAGCAACCAATAATGCTGGGTCGTACTGCTGAGATAAACACTTGATGCTGGGCGCATTTTCCAAGGAAAGGTACAGTAATAAATGCTGATATTTATTGCTGAAGTTTGCACAGAGTTCGAGGCTGATACTGGGCGCATTTTCCAAGGAAAGGTACAGTAATAAATGCTGATATTTATTGCTGAAGTTTGCACAGAGTTCGAGGCTGATACTGGGCGCATTTTCCAAGGAAAGGTACAGTAATAAATGCTGATATTTATTGCTGAAGTTTGCACAAAGTTCGAGACTGATACTGGGCGCATTTTCCAAGGAAAGGTACAGCAATGAATGCTGATATTTATTGCTGAAAAGGGCACAGAGTTCGAGGCAGATTCTGGGCACATTTCTCAAGGAAAAGTACAGTCATAAATGCTGATATTTATTACTGTGAATGTTTGCAGCATACATGAGCACAGCTTCATGGTTGTGGTCTGAGAATGAGATAAGCACTGTTGGTTTTAAGCTGAGATTCGTACATTGTAAATTGTGCATGAAAAATTTCTGAGTTTTCCCTTCATAATAAAATATCTTCTCTCTCACTGGTTTTCCCCAAGGTGTGGGGTTTTTCCAGAGTCTAATTTGACCAAAATACTATGTCTTAAAATGTTTTACAGTCTGCTGATTTTGAGTTAATTTACCGTTGCAAAGTTTACTTAGTTTCAGTATATCAGCTTACAGAGACTTGAAATTTACATGCATGTGATATGTGTTTGGTTTTATGAATGTTGAAGACTGATATCGGAGTTAAGCTAAGTGTTTGGGCTGAGTTAAAGCTCTGAATTTTAACAAACTCGACTTTACTTAAAATACATAAAATTTTAAAATTTTAATAGAAAAAAGTATTTTAAAGATTCCAAACAATTAGACACAAAATATGCAAACTTTACTCATGTATATACCATGTAAGGGCGAATATATCAAAATGGCACAATGTAATGCCCCTAGCCTGAAATCCTAGTATGATTGATTCCAAATGTAAATTATTAACTATAAATGCCTGAAAGGCTGAATACTTTGCATTTTGTTATTATTAATATAAAAAATCAAAACTGATTGCAATGAGGCAAAGTGCTGAAGAGATCATAGACCCAAGTATTCATGAGAGGTTGAAAGGGGGTTTAGAAATTTCCTAGTTGGGAAACACTGCTATAACCTTACCCTTAAACCATGATTTAACCTTAATCCATTTTGATTAGCTTAAATATCTATTTAATGTTAAGATGGGGCTTAAGTGCGATTAAGAAGGTTAATCAAAAGTGAATTAAGTGTCATTGAGAAGCGTTGCACCACGTGCCTTGGAAAAGGCATACAAGGAAAAGTGAACAGACCGTTCTGTCGTATGAAGAATTGTCACGACTGGAAGAGGGAGAATGGGTTCGATGGGTGGAAGGAGATAGCATAATCGGTCTCTATCCAAGGAAAAATTGTTCGAGTGCAACTAGTTTGCTAAAACTATCTGAACCAAAATCTTGAACAGTGAACATGTTTAATAAATATTGCCTGTTGAATTGTAACCATTTTTTCCTTTGATGTTCCAATGAAATGGCAAATGGTGTATGAAACCACCTTAGTGGAATGTTGGGCGCTTTGGCAGTGATGTGTCTCATTGTAGTGCTGACAGAAGGAATCTTGGAAGGTGGAATGCACTGTTTGGCATGGAATTCAATGTAAACCAATGATCCTTATTGCCAAGTGTTAAACCAGAAAGAGAAATTACAAGGCTGGTGAGAAACCTGACTAGTGAATACAGGGATCTCAACTCATGGTTGGTGTTCTGCTGAGAGATTAATGGATAGAATTGCCTATGGTTGGGTGGAGCGTGCCTCACATGCACTCAAACAAGGACCGATGTGGGTAATTATATATTGATATTTTGCAATGTTAATTCAAGTTCAAAATTAAGAATATTGTTTCATGTTTATTCTTCCATGTCTGGAATTGATTTGAAGTAATTGCAGTGATTCTGTTGAATTTTTAAGTGATTACAGAATTATGGTTGCAATGAGTTAATGGGTTAAAATTGAAATGCAATTCCATAACATTATGATGTTTCTAAATTGGTAGATGAACAATGAAACCAACTGCATGTTATTCTTGAATGTATTTATGCTTGATAGATTATTTGGGTCGTTGGTCAATTAAATGCTCTGTTTGAGAGCTGTTGAGATGCTTAAGGCATTATTAACTCGATTTAATTGTTGTAGCATACTACTGTTTTCCCAATTTTGATAGAGTGACTAAAGGGGCAAAATGCCTTTGATTTTATGAGTGTTTGCATAACCATTGAGTGTTATGGCTTGAACATTCTTGTTAACATATTCTCTGTGTTAGTCAATTGTGATAGAAGTTATCAGAAGACCAGTGTTTGTATGTTCCTTTCATGTTTGATTAAATGAGAAAAGAAACAAGTAGGATATCACTGTAAATATGGTGAAGTTCATGTTTTCCTAGATTATTCACATTTGCATAATGATTGTTGATACATTTCAAGCAGTTGAACCGTGATGAATTCATTTCTCGATAGGATAGCAACTCCTTGTTTGAAGAATTGCTATAGTTTCCCAAATGCTAACAACAATAGAATGATTAACTGTAGTTTGTGGAGGTGTAGAATTGGTCTAAGTTACAATGTCGTCTTGAAGCCAAAAACTGTTAAGTTTCAGAATCTTCTCCTACCTTAGTCGTTTTCCTAAATTGGCCAAGTGTTTAGCCTTTGAAATCAGTGAAGTTAACTTCTGTTTACTATAGTGTAGATTTGTCGATGTGCCGATACCAATGTACCAACGTCGAGATTGGCATATTCGTTGTTATTGTATTTGCATGGCTCTGTTGAAGTTCTGATGCAGACGTCGAAATCGACATATTAAATACTTATGTTGTTTCATGTTAATTTCAAGGTTCCAATGCTGAGGTGTCGACAGTGGGCTTGGCATGTCAATTGGGAATGGAGTTTAGTTTGATGTCGATGTCTGAGTTCCGACGTCGAGGAACACGAGTTCTGAGGTTGGAACATCGACGTCGAAATGCTAGTTTTAATGTGTCAAAAATGGATGCCGACTTTCGACCTCTGATGTTGGGATCGGTAAGTCGAGTGGGTCATTGTTAATACTATTCAGTCAGTGCCGACTTTCGACCTCCGATGTTGGGATCGATAAGTCGGGTGGGTCATTGTTAATACTATTCAGTCAGTGCCGACTTTTGACTTGCAACGTGCCCACGTCGAGATCGACAAGTCAGGTGGGTCATTGTTAAAACTGTTTAGGCTATGCTGACTTTTGATTCCTGATGACCCTAGTTTCGATGTCAAGACGCCGATGTCAGAATGATAAAAATGAAATGTTCATTTTGTAGTGTCAATTTTCGACTTCCGATGTTGAAAATGTCGGATGGGTCTAGAAAGTCGGGAAGGCAAAAATTAAACCATCGAGACGAATAGTTATTGTCAAATTATGATTGTTTAGCCAAATTTTTAGTAAGTAATTTAAGCTATTTTAACTATGCTTCCACAATATTGAATTTGTTGTGACTCATCGCTATATGTTTAAATGTTTTCGATTAAATTTCCGTATATTTATAGAGCCTTTTGTAACGCTCTATGTGTGCCTAAGCTATAGATTTTTTGATCTGTGTAGTTGTATGGTAATGTACACGTACGCTATGGATTACGTTGCATTCAATGTAGTGTGCGGGTATGTTACACACAGAGTGCAATACATATGTGAAACAAAATACATAATCAACAAAGCTTTAAATGGCCTCTAGAATCCAAAACACAACACCCTACAAGCCTACAAGGTACTATCACTGATCAACATGATCAATCACAAAACGTATCACCATTGTTGGAAATGGGATCCTCGACATGAGCTATAAGACAATCCTATGGCATGTCTATTTTTTAACAAGTCTATATTTCACAAGTGGCGTGTAGTTGAAGAGTAGGGTGACATTTTGTGTCTTTTAATGGTTTAGTGGACTTGTTTTCAGTTTGGTACAATTCAATTAACTAGAATTCTAAAAACTGCTAACTTTGTTGAATTTTGGATGGGATGTGAAATTCTATTTTCATCATATGAGGTCCAAGAAGGTTGGAACCCCTCTCAAACATCCTGAAACAACTAATGATAATATAAAAAAATTAAATTAAATGGTTAAAAAGAAATAATGATAATATTAAAAAAATTAAGTTTTCATTTCCTTCCATTCCCTTCCTAGCCTTTTACTTTAAGAACTTTATATTACCATTCTAGGTTAGCTTGTGTCATTGTCAAGAAAGTTTTTTTACCCCAAATAGTGATATGATCTATAGGAATCATACAAAGCAAGTTAAATTGAGAATAAAGTAGTTTTAATTTTACAAGGTTAGGGTTTAGGTTTCTAGGTAATTTTTGAAAAGATAAATTGAATTTATGCGTCATGTGTGTGACCTATGCAGTCCCACATTGACTCAACTGAATCAACCGAACATAACCCAATTGATCGGTTTAATAGTGAATGGATCGAGTACGACACAAGTCTTGTGACTTGGTCAGTTCGATACCAAACCAGTCACCCGAACCAATTCAAGGGTTGAGTCGGCTCAATCATGGGTCGACTCAACTATGTTTTCAAACATTGATCACCATATTTCATTAGTCTCCACCATAGTAATTAGTATGCACCATAACACCATCGCAAATGTACAAGGACTAATATCACCTAGGCATGATTCTTGCAAGACATAAACATCACTATCCACTACTAAGCTAGCATATGATCCATCAACCACAAATATAAAACCATGAAGAGAGAACCTAGCCATGATAATTTGTCTGAACCTCCACTCCAAAGTGCTCAAGCAAAACCAGTGTAAGTACCATGCTCATGAAGCTATTGCCCTACAAATCTATGAACAATGTGATGGAAATCACACCTACAATATTCATGTAATGTGAGGGTTAACAAAATCAATTAGTTATTGCTCCCAACATGTTAGTTGGGTCTTCTTGAATTTTATTAAAATGTCCATGAGGCCAACATATCTATGGGACAAAATTGCTTACAATCAGTGTGACATTATCATCAAATTAAATAAAGAGAAAATAGTGTCTACTTACTTGGTTACTCCAACTACATTCTTCATTCCTTTCCACCTTCAAGAATTCAACTTGTGCTTGCTTGACTATTGATAGAGGAAGAGCACACTAGTGTGAAGGAGATCTTCATGCAAGCATAGTGAATTGCTTATGAAAACATGGAGGATAGGGTACATTCGCACGTGAGTAAGGCACATGCATGAATGCATGTTCTATTTTAGTACACATATCCCAATGCATGCAATTATTGAGATTCTAGGAGTGACTCCCTCTTTCATGTGGTATATTATTCTCAAAGATTATTGCATGCAAGGTGTTACCAGATGAAATGGAGGGCCTAGCTGTTTGGATACACAAGGTACTCCCAAAAGACCAAACACCTTGAGCAACCACTTCACACAAAAAGATCACAGATCAATACACCAATGTTTGTCACGTGGTTAAAACCCTCGAGAGGGAAATAGTTCACGGCCCCAACCAAATAGCTACTTGGAGCAATTTATTATGCAAAAAAAAGAAAGTTACATATGAGCTTGTTGTGCCCCTACCCAACAACCTTTAAAAAAAACATTTTTTCATCAAACAAAATTGTGTTTTGTTTTGATGAAATGTTTGAATTTCATATAGTAAAACTAAAGAATTGACAGCTACTGAAATGATGACATTCCAGAAGCTACTGAATCATGAAATTCAATGTTTTTAAAAGAAACCTTTGCGAACTATGGATTAGTTGACAAAATAACTACTTTGAAATTATTATTTTGAATGGATTTGCATTGAAAATCAAGGGATAAGTGATAATAATTTGTCATGATCTAATCTTGAAACCTTATACAAATATTTATCATTTGATTTTATTATGTGATTTTGTTATCATAAGTATTGATAAGGTTTTGAAATTTGAAGGTTCATTATTGTATTTTTGGCACCTTCTCAAAGTTCATTCAAATTATATTTCCAGCACTTTTTGTTCAATCTAAGAATCACGCATAACATAACCTTATTATTTGATCTTTATAATGGGCCTCACATGTCATGTAAAAGTCGAGGTTGATATTATGGGTTATGGGATTTGTATTTCGCATAGCATATCTCCCATTCCTGAAAGGTTGAATCTATTATACAGTAAGATGTGGATGCATTTTATTCAAAAGGCCAAGGATGGATGCTTGGATGTCATTAAGAGTTATATATTTTGGAATATGCATGAGCTTAGATAATATGAACATTCTCAGTATTGGTAATATTCGTGAACTTTCCTCCACATGGGTGAAAGACAAAGTAACCATGAATATTAATTGGATATTCTCCATATGAAACGACAACCAAAAGAGTATTTTAATCAATAAAGAATTATTTCATGGATTAAAATGTGATATTTATATTGAAAGCCGATTTATGGTAGTAAAACTTTTAGCACTTTTTGCCATATCTTGTTTTCATAAATCATCAACACAACTGGATCGACAGTCACGTTGCTTTGTTATATGATCAATCTCACGGCGATCTCAAAGAATATTTGTATCAGATATCACATAGTTCGTGAGCGATTGTTGAATTGATGATAATCTATCAATGAGGTAGATTCACCGGAAGGGAAGAAATAATACTGATTATGTGTGAAATCATTGCCCAAATCTGCTGAGCTGTGCGAGATCGCGGAGAGGTTTAGATGTCATTGCACGGTGCTAAACAATCTCTAATGTTTGCCACTTCGACTCAAATCTGAAGATTTGTTGGTGAATATTATGGATATGCGATCAAATCGGTGGGAAGACAGTTTATTTTTGAAGTTATCGCCGGATTGTTGAAAGGAACAGGAATTTTACACCATGTCCAGCGTAAAAGAGAAGTCTCTGATTCTCCATCATGATAATTCTGTTGTTCTATTGTGTAGTTTAAAATGGAGTGGAAAAGGAGTCGGTTAATATTCTGTGCTATTATTTCTTCATAAATATTTTTTACTAGAATTTATGTGTAATTCAATCATCATATTTAAAATTATTCGCACTTATGATTTTTGGAATGATGCAGGTTACAGGAGGTAATCACGGCGAAATCAGAGCCTAAGTTGTCCCTGAAGAGAAGGAAGGAAAGTGTCACGAATTTCATTTCCAGCCAATTATAAAATCGCGTAGCTAAACTGACAGGCGTTTTTCCAGGCCACGTTGTGAGCAAATGGAAACAGATCTAAAAAATCCGCCACATGGGTTTTTTTCAGAGCGGGCCCATTTATTTGTATTCAGGTAGATTTCGCCAAAAGGTGATGGATTCCAGGAGATTTTCGAGATCCTCTGAACCCGATTTTTATAGTTGCGGCCGACAAGGAAACGGTTCTTTCCAGAAATTTGCAAGTGCAAAGCTCGAATTGGATTCTCTTCTGATCTCTGTCTATTTAAACTAGGGGAATTTGATTGAAGAGGGGGTGGAGACTGAAAGATTTCTCTTTCAGATCAAAACGTTGCTACCAGTAATAATTTCGGGACTGCTCATCATAATTGAAAATTTTCTTTTTCATTATTGGGAGAGCAGACCAAGAGCTTGACTGAACAGAATAAGATTTGTTTCTTGTTCTGGAACGTGAATGGAGGAGGAAAGCAGACTGGGGGCTGCCAAAGCTTAAAATATTTCTCTTTCGAAAGTTCTGTAAACACTGCTGCCAAGGGGTCGATAGTTCGGGAAGGAGATGACAAGACCGCTGTTTGATCTATCTGTGACTCGTGACAGTTATATGTCAGTAGCTACAGCGTTTAAACTGGTGATATTTAATTTATGTATACAGTTTTTACACTTTGCATATGATCTGTAATATCTCTCGGTTTTGTCACTCGTTTCTATATTATAAATGTTTGTTATAATTTCTTTGAAGAATTGTGCAAATATTATTTATAATTATCGACTTTTGCTGTCTTCAGATTTACTGATGAACGTCATGTTGTAGGATTGATGATTGGCATCTATCATGCGTTATACATGTGTCTGTTGTATGATCTTGTAGTTTTCTGAATTTCTTTGGATACTTTTAAGATTGATAATGCAATAGTCTCATTGGTAAATTTGATTTCAGGTTTAAATTTTTCATCGCTCCTGATAGGATAGGACTTAGATTAGGTTAATGTATTTCTGTTTCTGTTAATCATATTATTTAAAATCCATTTAATCAGATGTTTATATTTATATCATTCTTTTTATCTTGTGATTGATGTATAGTTGTATATGATGTATTTTTGTAATTAATTAACTCTGTTGATATTTATTTAACTTTTAATATTATTTATTTTGGCTGATTCATGTTGTATTTAATAACATTCAGTAACTTGTACAGAGATAAGTGTAGATTTAATTAACCTGATTACTAGCTTTAGTTTTATCTCTTGGTTAGACTTCCAGGCCAACAGAGCCTTTAAACCTATCGAAAACAACCATCCCAAATAGCTCGGAGCCTGCCCTAAGGATCCCAGTCTGGGTTGTCTTCCCCGTTACGTGCATAGTCATTTGTGCCCGGCAACAGAGCTTCTCATAATCGATCAACTAGCCAAGGACCCTCTATGCTCTTTAAATAGAGATCATAAACCAATCGGATGTTAAGCCACGGATCAATGGTAGGTATGATCTAAGAGAAGTTGAACCATCGGATCACTCTATGTTTAGAACATATCGTGACCGTCGGATTAGAATATTTACAAATGCATACTAAAGAAACACACTTTTACCTAACGGATATATTACACAAGTTGATCTTAACTAACTCCTAAGTGTCTAAATATCCTAACATCCCCCTTTAAGAACAACTTGGGATATGATTGAAGGATTTACAAAAGTGACACTATTAGGAGAAGGAACGAGGCATTAGAGCCTATCCCCCCTTAAGGACACATTCCTGAACTCTTAGCATAGACCAAAGTTTAGAAAACTTCGCTTCTGTAAGAGACTTGGTGAAGATGTCTGCAACTTGATCATTTGTAGGGCAATAGAGCACTTCAATAACACGATCATGAACAAGATTTCTGATGAAGTGCATGTGTAGCTCAATGTGTTTGCTGCGCTGATGTAGAACTGGATCTTTGGCAAGCTTGATGGCACTTTGATTGTCGCACCAAAGTGGAGTAAGCTACTACTGCTCGAATCCAAACTTTAAAAGGATCTGTCAAAGCCATAAAGCTTCCTGACTGGCATTAACTGCGGCTCGATATTCTGCTTCTGCTGAAGAAAGAGCAAGAGCCTGTTTTTTCTTACAAGCCCAAGTGACAGGTCCAGATCTCAGACTGAAAACATAACATGCAGTAGACTTTTGATCATTAGGATCGTCGACCCAATCTGAATCAGTGAAACCAACCAACAAATGTTTTCCCCCTGTACTGTAATGAATCCCAAACTGAATTGTACCTCGAATATATCAAAGTATTCTTTTTGCTGCTTTCCAGTGACTTTCATGAGGAGTTTGCATATAACGGGCAACACGACCAACGACAAAGGAAAGGTCAGGACAGGAATGAGTCAAGTATAAAAGACTACCAACAAGCTGACGATACAAGGTGGCATCTACTTCAGGGAAAGTACAAGTGGCAGAAAGTTTGACTCCAGACTAGTGGGGAGAAGGGGCTGGTTTACAATCTTCCATGTGGAAGCGACGAAGAAGGTCACAAGCATACTTAGACTGGGAAAGAAAGATTCCTTCTTTGGTTTGCAAGACTTGGAGACCAAGAAAATAATGCAAATGTCATAAGTCTGACATTTCAAAATTTTGCTTAAGACTGGATTTCACATGGGTTATAAGTTTAGGGTCACTACCAGTAAGGATAAGATCATCAACATAAAGAACAAGTAAGATGAGATGGTTTCCTACTTTCTTGGTATAGACATTGGGGTCAGAATGGCATCTAGAAAAACTAGTGTCAAGGAGAAAGCTATCCATTTTGGCATACCAACCTCTAGGAGCTTGCTTAAGGCCATATAAGGATTTCTAAAGGAGACAGACAAGGCTAGAGTTATCTTGAACATATCCAGAAGGTTGTTCAATGTAAATTTCCTCCTGTAAAAAACAAACTTGACATCCATTTGATTGACTTCCCAGTTATGTAAGGCTGCAAGGGAAAGAACAAGGCAGATGGAATTCATTTTTGCGACAGGAGCAAAGGTTTCATTGTAGTCAATCCCTTCAACTTGGGAAAAACCTTTGGCAACTAACCTTGCCTTAAGTCTTTCAACACTTCCATCTGATGCATACTTAGTTCTGTAGACCCATTTACATCTGACAAGTTTTCTTCCTTTTGGAAGAGGAACAAGATCCCAAGTATCGTTTGCCATTAAGGAACGATATTATTCATCCATAGCTGCATCCCAATCTGGATTTCCTGAAGCTTCTGCAAAAGTTTATGGATCATGATTCTCGGAAACTTGAGCCAAAAGAGAAGAGGCTTGCTAAAACTGAGAACGTGTTCGACGTTGATCTCTAGGATCACCGACAAGATCACCAGCTGCTTCACATGTTGAATGGACCCATCAAGGAAGCATTAGTGCTGGTGCAATTGGAGGAACATGAGCAGGTGGAGGTGGATTTTCATCCTCACTGTCATCATCAGAAACTGGAGTTGGAAACTTGTCAAGGAAGTTGGAAGAAGAAGAAAAAGGCACAATCGCCGAATCAAGCTCGCAGGCCAAAGATGGCACACCCGTCAAGTTAGGCTCGCAGGCCAAAAGATTTTCATCAAATTTAATATCTCTTCTAATGATTATATCATGTGAATGGGGTTGAAGAAGTCTATAACCTTTTACATCTTCAGAATATCCAACAAATATGAACTTTTCACTTTTAGGCTGCAATGCTTTCTGTTTTTCATCCGAAATGTGAACCCATGCTTCACAACCAAACACACAAAAGTGACTTACATCTGTTTTAATTTTACTCCATGCTTCTTCCGATGTTATACCTTGTAAAACTTTAGTGGGTGTGCGATTAACTATGTAATTTGCACAATTTATGGCCTTAGCCCAATATTAAAGACTTAGTCCCTTAGATTGGATCATACAATTAACCATTTCTTTTAAAGTGCGGTTCTTCTGTTCAACTACACCATTTTGTTGTGGTGTATATGGAACAATGTGCTGTTGTTGGATTCCTTATTCAGTGCAAAAAGTAGTGAACTTGTTGTTAACATATTCTCCTCCATTGTCAGATCTTAACTTAATAATTTGATAACCAGATTGTTTTTCAACAAAGGCCTTGTAGGCCAAGAACATGTTAAATATTTCGCTCTCAAGTTTTAGGAAGTAAACCCAAGTGCATCTGGAGAAGTCATCAATAAAAGTAAAGAAATGTTTGAAATCAGAAAAAGAAGCAGATGGAAGAGGACCACACAAGTCACTATGCACAAGCTCCAAAGGAACCGAGGTGTGCCAAGAGACACGTTTGTCAAAACTATCCCGATGATGTTTTTCGAGTACACAACCAAAACAAACACCATCCTTGCAAGATACCATCGGAAGACCAGTCACCATATTGTCTTTACATAGCTGTTGCAATGAGCGATAATTTAAGTGACTAAATTGTTCATGCCAAAGTTTGCGCAAGTTATCACTATGAGCAACAAAAATTGAAGGAAAAGGTGATGACCCAAAGTTGTTAAATTTGTACAACCTGGTAATATCATCAACAGTTCCAGTAGCAAGGACATTTTGAGGATTTTTAAAATCCTTGATTACAACTTGGTGAGGTGTAAACGTCACAGTTTTACTTTCACCCGAATGAGGAATTTGATAGACCGATAACAAATTGCAGGAAATTTTTGGAACACATTGTACATCACTAAAATGACCATTTTCTACTGGAACTGTTCCAGATCCTACAACACTCAGAGATCTATCATCACCAACAAATATTTGTTTGGTGTTACATTCATGCATAGTAGAAAAGATGGCTTGATCTTTAGCCATATGATAAGATGCTCCAGAATCAATGAGCCATTCATTTGAAGTAGAAGAAGAAGATGCAGTATAAGAGTAACCAGAAGCACAAAGTGTATGTCCATGAGAGATAGATTCTGAAGACGAATCTAGGTTGATGTGGTGCTTCTTCATTGCTGCTTCCAAGGCTGCTATCTTCTTGAAACACTTAAATTCATCATGATTATCTTTCCCACAAAAATTGCAATGACGCTCAGTCTTCTTTCCTTTTGGCTTGGATCCTTTGTCATCTTTTAAAGGAGCTAACTGAGAGGGTTTGGGACCCTTGTTGTTTGGCTTATTATTGCGAAAATTTTGTTTCTTCGGAGGCTTGGACTTTTCTTTCTGTTGGGACAATAAGGCTTTCCCAGATGTATCCACATTGTTAATTATTCCAAGATGAATGACCTTATTTTGCTCTCTAATTAAGGAATCACAAAAGGATTCAAGACTAGGCTCTTGATAGCTAGTTGCAGTCAAAGATTCTTTCATGGAGTAAAATGCACATACAAAAACAAAATATGCAGGTCCAAGTTTGGAAAGAATATGATAAATACATTGTTTGTTTTTTTTCTTAATCTTGCATTCTACACATAAGAGTCTAAGAGTTTTATACTTAGATAAATTGTCTTGAATGCATGAAAAATCATTTGGATTCAAGGAAATCAACTCATTTTCAAGTTGATGACCCGAATTTCATTATGTTTACCAAACATAGATTCCAACTTTTCCCAAGCTATATCAGGTTCATCAATTCCAGATATGTGGAATTGCAAATCAGTAGAGATTGACATCCCAATCAATCCACGAGCTTCATCACATCTATTTGCCCATTTAATTTTCTTATCATCATCAGTGGGTTCTGTTTTTTTCCCTGAGGTTATCCTGAAAAGTCCCCAACTTCGTAGAACATCCTCCATACAAGATTTCCATGAGAAATAGTTAGAACTTGTAAGTATAATATCACAAGGGGCGACCATACTGTAAAATAATGGTTGAAAGAACAAAAACTAACTGTCTGGATGCAAAGAGCTCGAAAAAATATGCGGTTTAAAAAAAAACGGCACTGAAAATTGATTCTAGATGATGAAGTTATGCTTGATCAAAGAAAATGTTGAAGATGTCCCCAATAGTGACGTGGCAGATATTAATTTGACCAACTAAAAAAAGAACCCCCCTCTTTCCAAGATCAACCTTTAACAATCACTTTACAATAAAGTTGCTTTTAAGTGAATCACTTTTGTAGAATAAGTGATGTTCACTTTTACAATAATGTTACTTTTAAATAGTGCGACAATAAATTAAAAGACTTAAGTGACTCACTTTTTATTTTATTTTATTTATGTGAGATGCACTTTTACAATAAAGTAACTTGAAAATAGAAATTGCATGCACTAAAAAGTAGCATAATAAGACTTGAACTCAAGACTTATTAAGGAATAAAGCAGCTTTGGATCAAGTGAGCTAAGTTTAAAAAGTACGTAAAAGAATGGAAAGAGGAACGGTTTTGTTTTTTTTTTTACTCTTCTCTGTCGTTCTCCGTGATTGCCTTTTTTCTTGTAAATCACAAAAACAATGAAAAACAAAAACAAAAAAACTTTTCCACACAATGCGGTTAGATCTTGGTTAGCTTACCCGAAAAGTCAAGTTTTCTCGCTGTTTCTGATTTGCCGTGATCGCACAAGGTGCACGGCAAAGAGCATACGTAGCCGAGAAGACAAGAAAAAAAACTTTCCCTTACTGTTTCTGATTCGCCGCGATCGCAGAAGGTGCACGGCAAAGAGCATACGCAGCCAAGGAAAGCAACAGTCCAAGACTAAAACAATAAAGATCTAATAATAAAACTGATAAAATATGAGAGATTTAAAAAAAAAATTAAACAAATCCGTCACTGTAACATTATACCTTCAGATTTGCTGAAATTGGTGTTTCTGAAACAACCGAAAACAGTTTTCGATGAAACGAAAACTATTTTCCAATGAAAACGATGCTCCGGACGCAATGGAACAACTCCCATAGGCCACAAATGCACAGAAAATCCAGAACCAGAAACCCTTTCAAAGTTTCGACAACACTGGTTCCAGATCTTGATCAAAACCGAAAGTGGCTCTTCATAAACGCTCTGATACCATGTTTGGGTACACAGAGTACTCCCAAAAGACCAAACACCTTGAGCAACCGTTTCACACAAAAAGATCACAGATCAATACATCGATGTTTGTTACGTGGTTAAAATCCTCGAAAGGGAAACAGTCCACGGCCCCACCAGCCAAATAGCTACTTGTAGCAATTTATTATGCAAAAGAAAGAAAGTTACATATGAGCTTCTCATAATCGATCAACTAGCTAAGGACCCTCTATGCTCTTTAAATAAAGATCATAGACCAATCGGGTGTTAAGCCATGAATCAATGGTAGGTATGATCTAAGAGAAGTTGAACCGTCGAATCACTCTAGGTCTAGAACATATCGTGACCGTCAGATTAGAATATTTACAAATGCATACTAATGCATATTAAAGAAACACACTTTTACCTAACAGATATATTACACAAGTTGATCTTAACTAACTTCTAAGTGTCTAAATATCCTAACACTAGCCACCGGTAAGCATATGAAGGAAAGTGACCATTGTCACCTTAGTCACTTATCCCTAACGACTTCGGAAGTCGAAACCTCCTAGGTGAGAGCCCTATATAATCCTGCAAAAGGCACTCAAATGCACAAATGTATCTTACAAACAAGTAAAGTTAGCGAACAGTGCCTAATGGAGTCAATCGATATTTGGAATATGGCATGAGCATGGGTAGTGCAAGTTCAATTAAGGATAAGCCAATTGCATATCTGATTTGTTCCAATAAGCTAATAACAATTGCAACGTGTAGGAGTCAGTAAGAAAACATGAATAACATCATAACTAAGTAATTAAAGCCCACATGTACAAGTAGCAATAAAGATATGCAGATATTTACCAAAAGGAATTTATCGAAAGTATCAATACAAGTAACATGTGTCATTGAATCATGCAAGTATTTATGACAGCAGTAGGTAAACATAGATAATTGTTACAGACTTAGTATAAACAACAACAATGTGTTTATAACTATGCATTTACGATATTATTGTATTAAGTTTGAAACAAAGTTACATCACCAAACAAGTTAACCATACAAAATGAGTAAGCAATGCACTTGTAAAAGGTGTTGACATTCCTCTAGCAGTTTATATCAGTATCTACTGATCAAATTTTGCTTATGTATATACAGGGCTTGAGGACCATTTAGTGCAACAAACCTATATAGAGAGGGCTTCCACTGTAAGAGCAACCCTAAAGGGGTACAAGGCTAGGAAAGGCCTGGGAAATGTAAGGGAGAGGTTTGTACCTGATTTTAAGAAGGGTCGTGTGGCCAGTTGGGAGTAAAAGGGTAGGGAGGCTTAATGAAATAGGCCCAAGAGATCGTAAGGCAAAATGGGTGCTGCAATAGCAGACCAGTGGATAGAAGGCAGCCTTAAAGGCAGGCCCGAGGAAAGAAAAGGAAAGGAGGATGGCTACAAGGGCTAAGGAGGATAGGAAAGGGGGTAGTCGAGGTAGTTAGGGCTTAGGGAGCGACTGCTACAACAACAGGCCGAGGATATAAGGGGGCTAGAAGAAGGGCGAAGAAGGGACAAAAAGGAGTGAGGAAGGAGGCTCGAGGCCTTTGGGGTTAGGGAAAGGGTTAGGACTGCTATTAGCAGCAAATCCAAGGTAAGGAGCAGACTTTAGGGTTGCCCTAAAGGACAGACCCGAGGTCTGTTAGGGTTGTTTGGAGGACAATCGAGGGTGGGGAAGGCCTTAGGGATGCCTTGAGGCAGACCCGAGGGTGGAAAGGAAAGGGAGCCGAGGATGAGAGACAAAGGCTATGAGGCTGCCGAAGGGAGACAAGGAGGAAACAAGGGTTAGGAGAGCAATTCGTAGGGTTGTTTATAGGTGTGGAGATGAGGTTAAGGGTATGCCAAGCTGCCTAGCCCTAGGGAATCTGAGAAGAAAATGGCATCCAAATGAGGAGAAGCAGCCTAGTTAGGCAACTATCCTAGAAAACTAAGGGTAAACCCTAGAGGACTCTCACAAGGAGACGTGCCTCTTCTTCCTAAAAGGTGACAATAGGCTGGAAATGGCTTATTCTAGAAAAAATGCAGCTTAAAGCTACGATTCAGTCATTAACCTGCATCATCTACCAACCATTCTAACAAAGTGAAAAGAAACCAAACCTCCAAAAACCAAACCAAAGAACTCCAAAAACCAGCTTGCATAACCAAGAAAAATCCACCTCAAGTGGATTGCATTCTCTCCAAAGAACCATAGTTAGAGTAAAATAGTAACATAGTAATAATCCCACTTATTTCATCTTTTAAAATGAAAGTGGGGTCTATTTATATGATCTCACACTCACTTTTTACAAAAATATCCAAGTCGACATGCCTTTAAAATATCAACTTAAAATTAAAACAAAATAATAATAATAAAAGCCTAATGTAGGCTGAAGGTAGGTTACCTAGGGTATTTCTCCCCTAGGTGCCAAAAATAGCCTAAATAAGCGAATCACTTCGAACGAAAGGCTTGAGTTAGCTGAAAGGGGGGTGGCATGCCCCTACTAACCTCGAGATGCTATAAAATCACTCAACACCCCCCTTAAACAACATGTACGGCCCGATGAAGGAGAAAACGTCTTGATGAGGAAGGATGCCTAGGAGAGAAAGCGTCAGCTGAATGAGAGGGCAAGAGGGTGTCCATGAAATTGTAAAGGAAGACCAAAGCGTCATAGCTGAAACAAAAGCCAACTAAGCAAGTATACATGGTGTGTGGTCATGTGACCCAGTGACCAACCTCTAGGATCCCCGGACACCAACCTCGAGGTTAAAACCCCCAATAAAGGGCAATCAATAGTGCCATTAAGCCATAGTACTTCTAAAGGAAAAGCCAAAGGGCCCTGCCATGACTAACGCTACTGAATAATACCCTTCCTAGTCGAAAAACGAGCCTCTCTCTCTCTGGGGTTTATATGAAGGCGCACGATGGGTACAGGTGCAACGTAACACTGGCTCTAATTGCGAGATGAGTGCCCTTCCCGGGGGTGCTCGAGAACCTGTGAATCTTCTGGTACCTGTAAACCTACACACACATCAAATATACAAGGGATCAAAAGCATCATTAGCCAGACACTTTCATTCTGCCGTATCCAAATAAGATGAAATAAACAACTAAGAGTAATATGACTAACATACTAACAAATGAACTAACTAATTAACTAACACAAAAATTACGAATATCAAATGGTGCTAGGGAAGTACCTCTTAAGTGCGTGCCCGTTGACAGGTAGAGGAGTCTTCTCACCATCCATGTGACTCAGACACAACACATTTGGACCCGCAATGTCAGTGATCTGATATGGACCTAACCAAAGACTGTCAAACTTACCATGTTTACCTGGGTCTTCTTTTCTTTTATCCCGCAAAAGGACGAGGTCCTCGATCTAAAGATGGCTTTGACGAGCCTTCTTGTCGAATTTTTCTTTAACTTTGTCTTGATGTAATGTCAAGTGATCGAAGGTCTTTCAACGGTTCTCATCTAGTTCTACCAGGTTGTTAATTCTTCATTGATAAAATATTTGGGTCATTCGTATTTTGTTAGAGGATCTTGTACACTGGCAACTTGAAATTAATCGACAAAGCGACGTCCAAGCCACATACCAATTTGAATGGACTTTTCGTAGTTGATTCCTATATAGTGATCTTGTTCGCCCATACTGCATATCTTAACTTACTATCCCAACACCTCTTGTTATCGCCCACGGTCTTTGTTATGATACTCATCAAAATTCTTGTTGCTTGATTCAGCGAGTATGTTAACTTGAGGGTAATAATTAGAAGGGTGTGACAGCATGATACCATACTCAAAACAAAATGTGGATAGCTCTCCTTCGCTGAAAGCCTTTGAGTTATTTGTCACAATCTTAGCTGAAGTTTCGAACTGAGTAATAATTCTGTCTTTCAAGAAATTCGTGATGATAACCTTCGTTGTAGCTTGTTTTGTTGGAATGGCTTCAACCCACTTAGTAAAGTAATCTTTAGCTGTCAAGATCCATTTATGTCCATTGCTTGAATTTTGTTTAAATTCATCGATGAAGTCGAGATCCCATTGTTGAAGTGATGTTTCAATGATAATAGGTTGAAGTTGTAATGATGCAAGCCTATGTCTTCCTTTAGAAAGTTGGCAAGGATGACAACTACGTACATACCTGTATACATCCTGGAAGATATTGGGCCAATAATATCCTGATCTCAAAATCTTATGAGCTGTAGTGGAAGTTGCATGGTGACCACCGCATAGTCCTTGGTGGAATTTTTTCATTAGTTCTTCTACTCTGGTTAGTTATACACATGTAAGAACAATGTCGTCAAGACTTTTCCATCCCAATCCTTAAACTATTCTTGAAGCCAAATCCATGAGGCAATACTTGGAAGCTTTAAACTTTAGGGATCTCTTCTTGTGATCTGGTAAATGAGTTGGGCAAGATAGATTCACCATGATAAGATGTTATGTATGTGTACCAATCACACTAAGCTATTCCATCTGTGACTGCCAAGATCATAGGTGTCGCATCTTCTTTAAACCAAGGGCTTCTTCATCTCCTTCTGCCAATAACTGAGCCAAACCCTTGCCTCTGACCAACTTAGTGGGTTGGATTTCCAAGTCATATTCTTGGATTTTTGCAATCCACTTAGCTCTAGTGTCCAAGCCATCATGTTGCCTAAGTATCTCTTTGACAACAGGGTGCGGAACATATGCCATAATCTTTTAGTATCCAACGAACACCCTGAAATGCTTCAATGACATCACTAATGGGTATGCATTTTTTTCCATGCTATGATACTTCATATCTGTATTACTTAAGGCCTTACTCATGATTGCAATAGGCTGCTCCTCGTTCTTATCATTCTTTTGCAGAACTCTTGCAATGGTGTCAACAAAAGCAAAAGAAAAAATCTGAAATGGCTTAAAAAAATAGGGTCTACCAACACCGACGCTTCAGTAATAGCTTCTTTGACATCCTCATACGCTTTCTTGGCTTCTTCGATCCACCTGAAATCTGCATCAATTTTAAGCAACTTATTCAAAGGTTTAGCAATTTCAGTAAAATTAGGAATGAACCTATGAATAAAATTTATTTTTCCAAAGAAGGATCTTGAAACCTTTAAGTTTTTTGACAACGAAATTTCTTTAATAGCTTTTACTCTTTCTGGATCAATCTTAACATCTTCTTTAGTAACAACATGGCCAAGTAACTTACCTTGAGCGACACCCAAAATGGATTTTTTAGGGTCTAAGCAAATTCCATACCTGCGGCAGCATTCAAATACATGTCAAAGATGTTTGATGTGATCATTTCTTCTTTTGGAGTAAATTGTGAGATCATCTTCGTAGATCTCCAAGATCTTCTGTAATACATCTCTAAAAGCATAATCCATAGCTCTCTGAAACGTGCCCCCAACATTCATTGAGCCAAAAGACATGCACAAGTATTGGTAAATGCCCCAAGGAGTAGCAAAAGTAGACTTTGCTCAATCTTCTTTCTTAACGGCCACTTGAATGAAGCCTGAGAAAACATATAGAAACGAGATCATCTATGACCCTGTAATCCTTTGCAGTAGTAGCTCCATGTTTGGGAGTGGATAATTGTTCTTTTTATACTACATTAAGATTTCTGAAATCAACACATACTTGACGTCACCCGTCTTCTTCCTAGATGGAACGGGATTGGAAAGCCATTCTGAATACCTTATTGGGACTATGATCTTTGCTTCTACTACCATCTTTTCCAATTCCTTCTTAACCAACGAGGTTAGCTTAGGATTCACTTTTCTTAACTTCTGTCGATGTGGCTTTGCATTTTCTTCCAATGGTATGGCATGCTGAATGATGTTCTTATCATAAGTCTTGAGCTCATTATAGAACCAAGCAAACACGTCCCTAAATTCTCAAACCAAATCAATGACTTCTTTTCTTTCTTGAGAATCTAGTACTTTACCAGCCTTGATAAGACGCAGATCCTCCTGAGAACCAACATTTACTTCTTCATATTCGAAATCCAAAACTGTTTTTGCCTTCAATTTGCATCAGTCATTTCTATCAAACTTCTTTTTCAATGAGACCCTCTCCATAGGGATAGGATTATACTAAGGTTCTTAAATAGATCCTTCTTCTCTTCAATCAAACTGATTACCTGCATATTCTTCCACACTAGCCATGAACCTACAAATATGGTTGGCTTCGTTAAATACTTCCCAATTATCGAAGTTGTTTGGTACCGACGGATAAAATATTACTTGCACTTTACATGTATCCTGTACTTCATCAGCTGGATCAAAGACGGAGGCAAAATCCGCAAGAGCATCCACTGTTTGGTTTTGTTCTCTTGATTTCGCTTGTAAAGAGATGACTTGGAAATCTTCAGTAGCGATTTTGACCGCATCTCTATATCTTTTTAGTTGCATCTTTTTGCAAGAAAAAATGCCTTTTACTTGACATACAACCAGGTCAGAATCACCTATAACATGTAACAATTGAATGCCATTATCCTTTCCAACATTTAGCCCGAGTAGAAGAGCTTCGTATTCAACAACATTATTTGTACCATCAAATTCCAATTTAAAAGAATAACAATGTTGCTCATGCTTAGGGGAAATTAATACGATACCTGTTCCCGTTCCTGCTTGGGACTTGGCCCCGCCAAAATATAATATCCAAAACTTATCAATGTCCTTCTGAGGAGGAACATCTGTAGCTAGTACTACATAAGAGCCAATGTCATGTTGGTAAATATATTTGTTCCCAGGTTGTGTAGGACCTTCTACATGGTGTTTCCTCGTCATTTCCTTCTGTAGAGTGATATAACTGCCTTCCAAAGTAGGAATAGTAGCATAAGATAGATCCATTTGTAGGCTACCTCCCATGACTGCTCTAAACTTTCTTGATAAGAGCATACCCCAAGATTCTGGAAGATCAATTACCACAATATCCATTTTCATGCTTATGTTGGGATGGACAGCTAGTCGTACTGGGACATCAACTACCACGCCACAAATCATTATTTCTCTGAAATCCATAGCACAAACATTCCTGTACGACCTTGACACATGTAACCCTAACCTCTTCATCACAGCTAAAGGCATAACATTAGTAGATGCCCCCGAATCAAACATGCAATTATGTAAAATCCAATCACCAATGCATAAAGAAATAAACAAAGGTTTGTGTGTAGGATTCTTATTCATAGTTGGCAACATTTTTGACAATATAATCGATGCGTCCTCGCTTTCTTCAGCTTGATTGATTCCTGATTGCTTTTCTTGGGTCCCTTCTTGAAGATGTAGTAACTCAATAACCTGCTTTCTTACCAAGGGAATCTTGACCAATTCTGTCAAAAGCACTGGGACCTTCATAAAACCTAGATTACCTGTAACATCAATATTCAGAGGTTCATCAGTAACCAAATCAATCAAAGACTTACCTGAAATTATCGGGGGTGGAAAAGGAGCCTTTGCCTTTCCATATTTGTCGATGAGAGCTTCCTTTGTCTTTGATAAACATTACCAAGGGTTCTATTCTCATACCATTTCGTGATTAGCTCTCGGTTAGGCATTTATCCAAGGATCTTGTTTACCTTTTCCACATCAATTGAAATTCTTTTTACTTCCTACATATATTCATTAGATAACCCAAACTACCTCTTTTCGAATAGATTACATACCTCTACATCATCCTCCTTAAATGGAGTGTTGTTTTTGGTGTATTCCAAATATAGGGCACAAGTTCTCTCGTCATGGAAATTGCGACATGCCCTACAATAATAAGGGAATTCACTTATCGCATTGGTTGGTTCCAAGGAGGAGCGAGGTCCTTGCTGCGTATGAGCTTTATTGAAGTTCTTCGAAGGAAATCTGGGTTGACTTGATTGTTGGCCCCTTCCGAACTAGGCAATTATGTTTTGCATGTTGGTATTTTGTTGAGTCATGTCAACTCTTAACTGTCGCATTTCTTCAATCAAGATGTTCATCGAATCTGGACCTTCACTGGAAGTGGGGGCTTTATCTTTACTGTTTGGTTCTAGTTTTGTCCTTGAATATCTGGACATATCTGGCCTCCCTGTTGCTTTCCAACTATCATCAAGAACTCTTACCTTCTTCTTCGCAGATGAGAGATCAGTTGGTCTATCTAGGCTTAGGTGGAACATGAAATCACCCGAGAAAGCCTTTAAATAATATGACAAAACCATTGCATCTGGAGGTTTGTAATCTGTAGGATTATTTTTAACAATCTTGTCAAACCTACAATCAAACTCGTCAATCGTTTTATTTTCACTTCCTTTCATAGTTAGTGATGCATTATTTAACAATATCGGGTCCTTTTCTTGCCACCAATCAAAGAATTTTTTCTTTAAATCAACATAAGTAGCTATACTACGAGCAGGTAAAGACTTGAACCAGTCAGTTGCATCATTGGTTAGACAAGAAGCGAAAGCTTTGAATTTAACGTCTAGATGAGAAGTATCAGTAAGCATAAAGCATCTATACATACCATCCCAATGTTGAGCAGCAGAAATTGCATAAGAACCAAAAAACACAGGAAATTCTCTAATGTATTTGAATTTCAATATTTGGTTAGGGTATCCCACAATATTTGTGAAATCAAATGCAGAGAAGGAAGACATGTTTGCTTTATTACTAGGATCGACCAAAAGTTTATGTATATCAATTAGAGTATCGAAAGCTAATTGACCACTTACCAATCTCTCCTAAATTCGATCTTTTCTTCTTAACAATATATGACTTAGGTCAAGGAGACTTGGATCAAACAAAGGCTAGGAGGCTGTCGAAGGGAGACAAGGCGGAAACGAAGGTTAGGAGAGCAATTCATAGGGTTGTTTTTAGGTGTGGAGATGAGGATAAGGGTATGCCAAGGTGCCCTAGCCCTAGGGCATCTAAGAAGAAAATGGCTTCCAAATGAGAAGGAGCCTAGTTAGGCAAATATCCTAGAAAACTAAGGGTAAACCCTAGAGGACTCTCACAAGGAAACGTTCCTCTTCTTCCTAAGGTGACAAAAAGGCTGGAAATGGCTTAATCTAGAAAAAATGAAGCCTAAAGCTACCATTCAGTCGTGAACATGTATCATCTACCAACATTTGTCCATGCGGCTGTAGAGGAAGACTGAAGCCTCATAGTTGAAACAAAAGCCATCTAAGCAAGTATCTATGGTGTGTAGTCATGTGACCCCATGACCAACCTCTAGGAGCCCCAGACACAAACCCCAAGGTTAAAAACCCCAATAAAGGGTAGTCTGCAGTGCCATTAAGCCATAGTACTTCTAAAGGAAAATCCAAAGGGCCCTACCATTACTAAAGCTACTAAATAATACCCTTCCTGGTCGAAAAAAGGGCCTCTCTCTCTAGGGTATATCTAAAGGCGCGCGCTGGGTACAGGTGCAGCATAACACAAGGCACAATCACTCTAGGAGTTACATTGCATGCATGGCATAGTTATTTTTGGGAGTTGCACATCTTACTTGGTGAATCCAATCCATGCGAGGGAAATACATGTCACAAAAGACCTTATATAGCCTCATGAAGGAAGAGGGGCGCCTAGCCAAATATTGAAATTATGCATGAGAGAGAGCCACGTCTAGCAAAAGGATAGACAAGTGTGCGAGCTCTTGGGCACCACTTCTCAGCACTCAAGAACTAGAGGTGCACCCACCATAGAATAGGCCACATGGAAGGGAAAACCATCCCTAAATCAAGGGATTGTGTTCTCCAAGAGAATGTGTCCCCATAGAATGAGGAATTCCCCACTCTCTCCCACCTTGTTCGAAATCTACATGGATGAGTTGGAGGCCTTTCTACACGAACATACCCAAGATTCAGATGGGTGCCTCCTCCACCAGGTCCCGACCTCTATCCTACTTTTCGCCAACGATATAGTACTTTTATCTTTGTTGATGTAATTGTAACGTCGGAATGTTTTCACTTGTATATCTTATGTATTGTACCCTGATGTTTATTCCAAGAAGTGTTTGTAATGTAATTGAGTCATGTCATGCCTCGATGTTCCGATCGAGAGTTTCTATAATGTGAACAAGTCATGTCAAGTCATTGTGGGTAACCCTCCTATTGTTCAAGGGTTAAAGTCGCCACAGTTGTGGGGCCCTAGGGTTATTAGACTATCCTAGAGAAGTCGGCCCTAGGTGAGTTATTGTAAGTCGGAGAAATAGTCCCCACCATCTAAGTCAAGGTTAACCCTCCTTGTTGATCAAAGGTCAAAGTCCCCACAAGTTGTGGGGCACTAGGGTTATTAGACTCTCCTAGAGATGTCGGCTCTAGTAAGTAATTGTTAAGTGAAGCCGACATGATGGAGTGGATTTTACGTGAACGAAAGAATATAAATAGAGAGTGAGCCTCTCTATTTATCACACACACATTCACTCATTGGGGCGCATGAGTGAGAGAGAAGTTGCTGAGACAAGAGAAAAACTACTGCTATCGGGAGATCATCTTTATGTTTTTGGGTTTTACTTTTGGTGTTGATTCTATCTCTGAGGAAGTTGCGGGGTTTTCACCTTTATGGTTTCCTCGAGGAAAATTCTTTGTCTCTTGTCTCTTGTGTTTATTGTTGTGCATGTTATTTTCTTAGTTAAAGATCCTAAGATCATAATGCTAGCTTGAATGATAAAAATCTAACATGGTATCAGAGCTAACCTGAGAAGAAGACATTGTGCAGTTGCAGAAGCTAGGGCTTCTTACTTTTTGGGTCTCTCTCCACAATCCATTAGCAAAAGTATGCTAGGTTGACTCTCCATTGAAGGGCGCATCTTTCTGTCGAAGCAGAATTCGATTCCGAGCATTTTTAGTTTTTGGTGCAGGAAATTAGGGCTTTATACAGAAGAGGAATTTTTTAGTGAGCCCGTCACAGGATTGTTCTCCTCATCAAAATCGAAGTTTAGAGATCTGGGTCGAGATTTTTGGTTGGGTGAAACTCCAGGAAAGTCAAACCCTAGTTTGACCCCAAGCTGGAAAAACCCTAAATACAAACTGATAAGTTTTGGTACATTCGCTATATCGCGGGATTGGAGAAGGCTCAGGAGCTGAAACTTTCACAGGCCGAAGATAAAATCTTGATTTACACTATGTCCAAAGTTCAGCCTTAGATTCGCTATATTCTAGGAGATATGATCCCTGCAAGTTAGGGTTCCAGCCTCTTCCAGGATTCATCCCTAAACAGGACACCTGGGGAGAATTGCTATATTTCGGGCTACAAAGGTCCAAATGAAATCTCTGAAGATGTTCTAGAAAGGGCACGGATTGTACTTTCTGTGGTCTGAGGTTCAGACCCAGAAGAGGAAACAGTGACACGTGGCAGTCCGTACAACTTCGCTATGATGAACAGTCCTGAAACAGGTCACCTTGGGAAAACGATCATAAGTCCCAATTGGTGAAACCAATTCAGATGAAACCTGTGGTGTTCAAACAGGGACAGGTGAGGCTACCTCAGTGTGAAGTTTCAGATACAGAGGAGCAGTAATTTCCGAGATATCGCAGATACAGTATAAGGAATTTCTGCAAAAGAAATTGGAAAACTAGGGATTCCTATTCCGGGAGCTTCTCTCCACTGTTTTCAAAAAATGAGTACATTGGACAGATCACCTTGAAGAGGTTTATCTTTCTATCCAATCAAATCTGAAAGATTCCAAGTTTTGAGAATTAGGGTTTCTCTGACAAACCCTAGATCAGCCAACTCCAGAACCAGGACGGACACCCCAAATCGGTAAGATCTAATCTTTTGCTATTTTCATTTGAGGTTCTCATTTCAAAGTGATCTATCACATCAGCTTGATGATAAGCTTGTTGAAGTTGACAACTTCCAAGCATGGAAGTATATGATCTCTCTGAAGAAAACGAGTTGGACTCCTACCTCAATGAAGAGGTTCCAGTTCTAAAGGGAGACGAGGCTAGAAGCCTTACATAAGAAGAACTTGGTCAAGGCCAAGAAGATCATTGTTGATTCAATCATGGATCACCTTGTACCACAAGTGTCTTCCCTAAAGACACCGAAGATGTTTGATTCCTTGACCAAGCTATTTAAAGGGAAGAACATAAATCAGAATATTACTTTGAGAAAACAGTTGAAGAATGTGAAGATCCAGAATGCAAAGACGATACAGTCATACTTTACGAGGGTCTCTCCAATCAAAGAACAAATTGTAGCAGTAGAAGAAGAAGTGGTGATAGCCACCTTGAATGGCCTCCCAGGATCATGAGATTCATTCATGCGAAGAATGTGTGCCAGAAGGAAGTGATTACTTTCAGAAAGACTCCGGGAAGAGCACACATAAGAAGATGCTCAACTCATAATAAGAGAAAAGAAGATGGGAGCAACTAAAAATAAAGATTTGACGATCCCTCAAGCAATGAGAAATACAAAGTACTCAGCTCTTGAAGAAACTCTTATCCATCTTAGCATTTGGATAAGAAATGATGAATGAAGAAAATGATGAAGCTCAAGGCTTAAGAAGGAGTCTACCCACAAAACAAATAAAGATAAGTATTCAATTGTCATTTCATGATATTGTTATGCATTTGTTTATATTCAGTTGATGTATTATGCATAATAGAATGTTTGCATTAATGACGGTATACTACCAATATGCATGTAATGGGTAAGTAGCTCATGGTGCTATACAACTCTCCATTGCTACTTATATAGAATGAAACCTCTTTGCTGACATATTGGATTAGTGCACAATCTCAATGTTGTCCTGGTGGAGATGGAAGGCATCTAGAAACGTTTCCGTGAGATATGGATGAATGTTGTATTGGTTAAAATAGTTGCATTATCATATATCTTGATGCAAAAGATTTTTTTCATTATGAATATACCTTATGAAATGTTTCTAACCATACAAATGCATTTGACTTGTAGGAAAGATCGCATACATAATCACCTACAAGCAAAGAAGGATGAGACTTGTTCCGAAGAACAAGTGACGACAATTCAAGATGAAGAATAATATGACGAATGCAGTGACATCATTGATGCAGAACCTTCAAGCTATGAAGAAGTAACCAAGAAGAAAGGGAAAACCAGTTCAAGAAGAATGATGTCTAGGATGCAGTATCGATACATGAAGGGAAGTTCGTAGTTCCATCATGCAGTAGATGGAAACATCATCGGACACAAGGCAAGATTCGTAGCACGAGGCCTCTCACGAAAAGAAGGCATAGACTACGAAGAGACATTTGCAGCCAATGGAAGTTGAGACACATGACAACAAGAATCATGTGTGCAAATGAAAGAAGGCCTTGTACGAGCTCATAAGACACCCATGGGATAACACATACATGAGGAGCTTGATGAAGATCTGAACCTGTGCCACAAGGTTGATAGAGGATGATAAGCTCACAGTTGGGTGCGAGAAGAACTTTTGGAAAAGTTCAAAATAGAGGATCTTGGTATCCAGTGATCCTACATGGATACATAGAATATTAGTAGCAGAGGAAGCTACTTGTCACTCCGATACAGAATGTTTCAGTACATAGAGTACAAAAGACAGAGAGAGAATGATGCTCCGCTTCAGAGGGAGTGACTGCAGAAGTACAGGATGGATAGATTACTGATGACTCTAGGCTTTACTGAGAGTAAAGCAGATTCCAACCTTTTCTTCAAGGTTGAAGATGGAAGACCAGTGATGCTCCTGTTGTGTGTCGATGCACTATTTTCTAGGCATGGAGGTGTGGCAGAATGCGGATGGAATCTTCCTCGGACAAAGGAAGTATGCAATAGAGATTCTGAAGAGGTTCGGGATGATGGACTGTAAGGCCATGACCACACCTGTGGCATCGAACCTGAAGCTATTGAGTGATGCTTCATCAGAAGCCGTTGATGCTACGATGTATCGTCAAATGATTGGGTCCTTGATGTACCTGACGAACACGAGACCAAATATTTACTTTGTTCTGAACACCTTGAGCTAGTTCCTGACAGATCCGAGACATGTTCACTTGATTGCTGCAAAGCATATTCTGAGGTACTTGACGGGTATAGTTGATTATGGGCTCAAGTATGAGGCGAATCAGAAGATTAACCAAGAGGGTTATGTTGATTCAGATTGGGTAGGCAGTGCCATCGATAGGAAGAGCACTTCAGGGTGTTGCTTCAGTATGGGATCAGGTGTGATCTCTTGTTTTAGCAGGAAGCAATCATGTGTGGCACTGAGTACAGCTGAAGCAGAGTATGTCGCAGCTTGTTCAGCTAGTTATGAGGCAGTATGGCTGAGGAAGCTAATGTCTGGCTTATTTGATCTCTAGTAGGATGCTACTTGTATATATTGTGACAACCAGAGTTGTGTGAAGTTGTCGAAGAACCTGGTGTTCCATGACAAGTCGAAGCATATCGAGATCAAGTATCACTATATCAGGGATATGGTGCAGAGAGGAGTAGTGAAGCTCTAGTATGTTGCGACGGATGAACAGATAGCTGATGTGTTGACAAAGCCATCAGCTAAAGTGAAGTTTGATACTTCAGGGAGAAGCTTGGTGTTCTCCAGATCGAGGCTCCCTCCAAAGGGAAGTGATGAGTCCATGAGCCATTCTGATATGGTGAGAGGATTGGTTCCTTCCATGGTCAGGTGTAAGGGCTGAGCCATTCTGTCATGGTGAGAGGATTGGTTCCTTCCATGTCAGATGTGAGTGCTGAGCCATTATGATGTGACTGTGAGACTGGTTCCTACATGATCAGATATAAGCGCTGAATGCCATTCTTGGAATGGAGGTACCTGGTCAGTTACCAGGAAAGCTCAGTTTGGGACTGAGGGCCATTCTCATGTGACTATAGGATTGGTTTCTATAATGATCAGATGCAAGTGCAGAGCCCTTTCAGCATGGAGGATTGTTTCCTCGCATGGTCGAATGTAAGTGCTGAGCCTTTCTGACATTAGTTGTCAGATGTGAGTGTTGGGCCTTTCTGACAGGGTTGTGGGATGTGTTCCCACATGGTCAAATGTGAGTGTTGGGCGTGCCTTTCTGATATGATTATAGGATTGGTTCCTACATGATCAGATATAAGTGCTGGGCTGGCCATTCTGACTTAGTGTCGAAAGTAAGTGTTGGAAAAGACCTACATGGAGGCTAGGCCTACAACCAGCATGAAAAAGGGCTGGCTCTATAGAACTTCCTATGACGAGAAGAATCATGAGATAGCACCCATGCTGATGATCCAGTAGTGATGATTCAGATCGAGTGATAATCTAGATCCAGTGATGATCTATATCCCGTGATGATGATCCAGATCCAGTGATGATCTAGATCCAGTGATGATGATCCAGATCCAGTGATGATCCAGATCCAGATGAAGATGACTTGAAGATGAAGATGACGAGAACTCAATGATGATCCAGATGATACAGAGAAGACTTGTGCTGATAAATTGTGTCGAGAGAATACCTTCCTAGTTAAGAGGGAGTGTTGATGTAATTGTAACTTCGGAATGTATTCACTTGGATATCTTACGTATTGTACCCCGATGTTTATTCTGGGAAGTGTTTGTAATGTAATTGAGTCATGTCATGCCCCGATGTTCCGATCGGGAGTTTCTATAATGTGAACAAGTCATGCCAAGTCATTGTGGGTAACCCTCCTATTTTTCAAGGGTTAAAGTCCCCACAGTTGTGGGACCCTAGGGTTATTAGACTATCCTGGAGAAGTCGGCCCTAGGTGAGTTATTGTAAGTCGAGGAAATAGTCCCCACCATCTAAGTCAAGGTTAACCCTCCTTGTTGATCAGAGGGCAAAGTCCCCACAAGTTGTGGGGCACTAGGGTTATTAGACTCTCCTAGAGATGTCGGCTCTAGTAAGTAATTGTTAAGTGCAGCTGACATGATGGAGTGGATTTTAAGTGAATGAAAGAATATAAATAGAGAGTGAACCTCTCTATTTATCACACACACATTCACTCATTGGGGCGCATGAGTGAGAGAGAAGTTGTTGGGACAAGAGAGAGACTACTGCTATCGAGAGATCATCTTTATGTTTTCGGGTTTTACTTTTGGTGTTGATTCTATCTCTAAGAAAGTTGCCGGGTTTTCTCCTTTATGGTCTCCCTGAAGAAATTTTTTTGTCTCTTGTCTCTTGTGTTTATTGTTGTGCATGTTATTCTCTCAGTTAAGGATCCTAAGATCATAATGCTAGCTTGAATGATAAAAATCTAACAATATTCCTCCCCAGAAGGCTTGCAGAGACAGCTTGATGCCTTAGCCTTGTTCTGTGAACTTCGGAAGCTGATTGTGGATTTGAGCAAAATAAAGGTTATGATCTTCAATGGGGTTAAGAAAACCTCGAACTTTCGTTTTCTATTCAATGGGGAGGAGGTCGACATCACCAGTTCTTACACTTATCTGGGAGTGCAGTTTTCTGGTCCCCGTTTCAGTCTACAACTAGCTCTTCAACCTAGAATCAACAAGGCGAACGGGTCCCTAGCCCTCATCGAGAAACAGTGTTTTCGCCACCACTTTCAGGATATCACATCCGAGATGAACCTATTAAACACCTTGATCCGCCCCACTATTTTATATGCATAAAAAATTTGGGGACCCCCTCTACTCAAGTTGGATTGGGCCTCAGCTAAGAGAGTCCAGATCCTCCTCCTCCGACGTATCATCAGATGTAAGCAAACAGTGTCGCAACACATCATCCTAGCTGAGTTTGGGGCCCAACCCTTCAATCTTGAGACGGTTTTCAGATTCGATTCCTTTCTGCATCGGATCCGAGGGTTAGTCGATTCAACAAAAGGTCGAGACGGGTACCCTTATCTAGCTTTTTGCTCTGTTGAGACCATTGACGCGTCGCCCATTCAGGCAGGGCCAAGTGTTGGTTCACAGGAGTCTCGAGCCTTCTTGCTTCGATGGGGATCCAGTTAGATCGCCTTCCCCCGTTTCAGTACTCTCTGGATGCCCCTGACCACCTTTTACCCACCTGACAGGAGTTGAATAAGATCATCAGAGAGGATGTTTACAAGCAGTTCATACAGGTTACTTGGGTAAATCCACCAGGAGGGTTCCGTACAAAGATGGCTTTCTATGCCGAACACTTCTTGGAGATCAGAGACGAGCTCATTGTCCGACCCCAGAACACGCTTCACCATTGGATGCATGCTCTCTGGATCCCCCTCGAACAGTTCAGAGTAGGATCCCACAGACTCTGGGTAGAGAGAAACCACCAGATTGATAAATCAGATAGGATATGTCAGCTTTGTCATCTACAGGAAGTGGAAACCGAGTCGCATTTTATCTTTAGGTGTCCTATATACTACGAGATCAGAGGACGCTTCTATTGCTTTTTCAGGGGGCCTCAAAATCTTGCCACTTTCTTCAAGTACACTGATCAAATATGTCTAGCACTTTACATTCAGGAGGTTCTCAGGCTTCGTGCGCAAGTCCTCCAACCTCCCATCAGACCAGATACCACACAGAGGATCACAGCGTTCTTCAACATGCTACCACCTTCCAGGGGCACCAAGAGACATACTAACTTACACATCGATCCGATCACTAGATCAACAAAGGGAGATGGTTATCAGCACACGAGATCTCAGCGACAGCTTCGTACCAAGCCTCCCTCCGTGAGGCGCTCAAGACCCTCTAGACCTCACCGACAAATCCCCATAGGACGCCCTGCGCCCACCAACTCCTGTTCAGGACAACAGACACTATTGAACTTCCCTAAGTTTTCCTCTCTCAGCCTCAGATGTTAGGAGTACTCGCTGCCGATTCTTGTCCACCCGAGCTTCTTCTTCGCCCCGATGCAGATGCTAGGACGAGAGCTCTTCCATGACACATCCCTTCTCGCATCTTACACTTTTACTTCTCTTCTCTACTTTAATTTTGTATTGTATCTCTTTTAAAGGAGACCGTTTGGTCCTCCCGCATGCACGAACATCATTGTAACCGACAGTCCCGTTGACCTACTTTGTGGTCATTAGTGGACATTAATAAAATTATCTTATCTTATCTACTACTCAATCAATCTTTGCTTGTTAATCTGCTTAGCACTCTTCACTGCCAAGTCATCAAGGTCTGCTCCATACACTGTTGCTACCAATCTCTGCTCCTTACTGCTCATGCCAAGTCATCAAGGAATTTGTTCAGCTAGCTCTGCTCATGTCTTCAACAAGAGTGTCAAAAAGTATGCATCAAGTGTGTAACATCATCATCATCAGGTCTGTCAAGCATGCAATATCATTATAGGGTATGCATCATTAAGTATGCACGATCATCATTCATTGTTCATCATAGAGTATCAAGGATCTATAGCATCTTTATTATTGTTCACTTCATTGTACATATTGCACTATCATCATTATCTTGTAGTTTACACAACACTATATTATTGTACTATACCACTGTATACATCATTGTATGCTCACTGTATAGATGCCACTGTACATTACTTGCACACTCACTGTACATATATCCCTATTCATAACTTGTACACTCAACATCATCATGCCCGAGTATAGCACACCTTGTATAAAGCATCCATCATCATCATTATGTGCATGGAGTGTTCATCATCAACATTGTATGCATGGTGTGCATCATATATCAGTATAGAGTATATGTCATCATCATCACAGTACATAGAAATGCATCATCGCTTTGACTGTGCATCAAACTAATACATATACCACTGAATCTACCACTGTACTGTATTACTGTACCAATTCTATCTACATCTACCACTGTATCTATACTCATGAATAGATCATTGTATTTATTATTGACTACTACTCAACATGCTATGTATATCACTATATTGGGCATATCATAAAGTGTTTACCATAGTGCATTATCAAAACATCATCAAGGTGCACAAGGCATCATCAACATCATAGGGTATCAACATATCATCATCATCAGTTATGCAAAATCAAAGTGCATGGAGATGCATCATCATATAACATGTGTCAATAAGGTTTACCTCATCATGCTATCGTGTACATCAAGTAAGTTTATCAAAGCATCATCATGAATGGAGTATAAGTCTTCACACATTACTGTATATACAACTGTATTGTATACATCACTGCTTATGTCTCTTTTGTAGATGACCAAAACTGTGGATAACCGTGTGACTGCTGAAGTCAAACTTTGGACTATTCATGGCTGTGAAATACCCCAAGGAAATCACTGTAGAATGCTTGGTTAAATCATTAGAGGAAATTTCAACGCAAAATGGGCCTTTCAACCCTAATTCAAATTCCAAGTCATCATGTGTTAGCCAATGAAATTGCTTTAAATTTGAAATACTGTATAGGTCTTAAACAAATTTTTAATATAAATTTGGGGATAGGTATCATAAAAAAAACCAATGTTCCCCCAAGGTTTCGGGACAGGGGGGCGAAAGAACGGGGAGACGCACATTCGAGACGTGTGGAGACCACCCCGAAATTTTAGAGAAATTCAACGAGGACAACGGGACGCGATAGTCATAAAACTTTTTAAAATATTAAAAATATGAAAAATATAAGTCCCAACAATAACAAACATTCATCATTCTAGAATCTACAATCATGCAATGTAAATGCAAAATTCAAAGTTAAAACACATTACAAGATTCATCAAGATTATCATTATATTAATAATAATTTATAAATATATTATATATCAATATGAATCTATGATTACCATACACATCATATTTGATAATCTTCAGATTTGACTTTTAAGTGATTGAAAAAATGAATCAATGATACTAGATAGTATGAAACTGTATTTGTTTCACGGCCATTAATAGTTTAGAATTATATAATATACTTTAGGTTAGATATTGTAAATTAGATTTAGTTTTTAATATTTTTGTTTATGTTTAAAATTAAAATTTTATTATTATTTAGTTTTAATATTTTTTTATGTTTAAAATTTAAAATTTTAATATATAAGTTTATAACTTTATAAATAATGAAATTTTAAGTTTTATTAAATGGTTTTAATTTTTTTTAATGATTTATTTAATTTTTTTTAAATTAAAAAAAAAATTATGAGTTTCGGGGTGGGACACCCACAAGTCTCGACAAAGTTTTCGAGTTTTGGTCGGGACGCCAGGAAGTCCCTCCAAGTTTTGCCAAGTTTCGTCGCGCACCAAAATGTTTCGGTCTGCTTCTCTCCAAGTTTCACCAAAAGGGGGACATTCCGAAACGTTTTGGATGGAGTTTCGGAGTCCCCAGAACACGAGAAACACCGAAACGTGTCCCCGACCCTCCGGGACGCGTCCCCGTGTAACACTGATATTATAAAGTCAAAGTAACGTTAATACATACCCCACAAATCCCGATTGAACCTAAAGGTGAGAGAGGATCGTTGTAGCTTTAATTAGAGAACCTATGGTTTGTTTTATTTTTGCTGCTTCATTATTCACTGTTAATTTTTGCAAGCAGTCATTTAAAATCAAGCCCCTCCTTGATTCCCCGATTGAGGTCCACTTGGACCGAAAGAGGTTCCTGAAGGGTTTTCTTTTTAATAAAAACACATCAATTAAAATTTACTAAAAATTACAAAGACTTCGGTGTGTATGCTCTGCGTTTTGGCTGCGGTTCGTCCAATCAATCAAGCTGCATCAAAAGCAACGTGAGTCACTAGATTAATTAAGTTTCACTTTCCCCAATTAACAACCATCAGGCGAAAATCCAACGCCTCGAGCAAACCGTAAGCGGTGGCAAAATACCCAAAGGAGTGGGAACAACTGGAAAGTGACCTAGAGGCGTCGATCTCTGTTACACCCTAACGGGTGTATTATGAACACAGTCTCTGAGACTCCATCCAACCCACAAACACCTTGCGGGTAGCCGTGAAGGTTTTATTTTTGGGCATACTCCAAGTACCCCTCGGGTATATCTGGAGTCGCCCCTCGCCTAATTTATTCCACTCATTTTTCATATTAACTTAAAACGTACCAAGAGACAATTGCAAAACTTTCACTCTAAGCACATGCAAGCACATTTAACAATTTTGCGACTCCATTTTAAGGCACTGGTTATTTGTTTACTTCTTTCGATATATATATTGTGTGTCAGCATTGTGCTTACTTGTGTTTATTTTTCATCTTGTATCTGTGGTTCTCAATTGTTAATTTCAAACTCCTAAGCAACTTATTCAGTTTAATACCATCATACTAAAGTAATTAGCCTTTGTAACTTAATAGGGTCTACCCCCCTTGGCTTCGTTAGGAGTTGCGCCTAAACGGAGGAGTCAAGAACAAGGTGACAACCTTGACTCAAGACTTGCCCCTAAGGACACACCGAGTGGATTGAAGATTTCTGCCACGTCCCCCCAGGTGTGTGAAAGGCGGCAATAGCATGCAGAAAACTTAAATTAAGAAACCAGTTGTATTTAATTTACTTTTCCTAAGTTTCCTTTGGAAAATAAATGAAATGATCTAAATTAACTTTAGTAAACCACTAGTTAAAGTGAAAGTGAAATTAGGGTTTTCGCTTTACCTAAAGTTATAAAAGAGAGATCAATTGGTGGAGAGAACACACACTTGTATTCCGACAAAGACAGGATACAAACAAGGAGAGAAAGTCAGACAGAGGGTTTAGTTGAGAAGACGAAGGAGCAAGCAGCAGGATCATCGAGCTTCGTACACTCACACAGGAGGGTGTTGAGGTTTAGATGGATTTGCCCAATGATTCTAGCGAGTACTGCATTCGCCAGGTTTGGGTGAATTTGCAATGATTGTAAAAGTTCCATATTTTCTCATAATAAAATCTATATCTAACTGTTGCACTGGTTTTCCCATCTTGGGTTTTTCCGAGGTTTCTATACCCAAAATAATAGTGTTAATATTGTGATGTGATGTTGTGATTTATTTCTCAATTTTATATTCCGCTCCATACTGTAAAGATATTCATGTGTGGTTATCAGTTGATATTTTGCATGCACTGTTTAGCCCTAGTTGATTATTAAAGGAAAATTTACACGACATTCCCGGCCATGCCAACATTCATGTTGATTCCCCCCCTTCCTCCTGCCACCTCCTCACCAACAACGATGTCACGGAAGCCATCCAGGCGATGAACAGCAGCAAATCAACAGATGAGGAAGATTACCAAGCAAAGTTCTTTAAATATGGTCTCCGGGTTTTGGTTAGCTACTTGGTTGATCTCTTCAATCACGTGGTGCGTGATGGATTCCCACCAGTCTGGTCTCACCATATCATCCATCATATTCACAAGTCAGGAGCTACTTCCGATCCCAACAACTACAGAACGATCATGGTTGGCCACACATTCTCAGAGTTATATGCCACTATTCTCCACATGAAGCTTTCCAATGATTCTAAACAAAGAAATATTAGAGCTCGAGGTCAAGTAGGGTTCAAACCAGCACATCACACTATTGATCACATTTTTACTCTCTGACACGTGATTGAGGAAGCGCACCACCGGTCATCCAAGGTCTACTGTTGCTTTGTAGACTTCCGGGAAAGCTTTTGACTCAGTTCCAAGAGAAGATTTATTGCAACAACTTAGAGACATTGGCATCTCGACAATCCTACTGACAACTATTATGCGCCTCTCTGAGTCTATCGAGGGTCGCCTTCGTATAGCCTGAGGTTTGACTAAGTTCATCCGTAGCACCATAGGAGTGAAACAAGGTTGCTCGCTCTCTCCCACCTTGTTCGAAATCTACATGGATGAGTTGGAGGCCTTTCTACAAGAACATACCCAAGATTCAGATGGGTGACTCCTTCACCAGGTCTACTTTTCGCCAACGATATAGTACTTTTATCTTCCTCCCTAGAAGGCTTGCATAGACAACTTGATGCCTTAGCCTTGTTCTGTGAACTTCGAAAGCTGACTGTGGATTTGACCAAAACAAAGGTTATGATCTTCAATGGGGTTAAGAAAACCTCGAACTTTCGTTTTCTATTCAATGGGGAGGAGGTCGACATCACCAGTTCTTACACTTATTTGGGAGTGCAGTTTTCTGGTCCCCACTTCAGTCTACGACCAGCTCTTCAACCTAGAATCAACAAGGGGTACAGGTCCCTAGCCCTCGTCGAGAAACAGTGTTTTCGCCACCACTTTCAGGATATCACATCCAAGATGAACCCATTAAACACCTTGATCTGCCCCACTATTTTATATGGATAAAAAATTTGGGGACCCTCTCTACTCGAGTTGGATTGGGCCTCAGCTAAGAGAGTCCAGATCCTCCTCCTCCGACGTATCATCAGATGTAAGCAAACAGTGCCGCAACACATCATCCTAGCTGAGTTTGGGGCCCAACCCTTTCGTCTTGAGATGGTTTTCAGATTGGTTTCCTTTCTGCATTGGATCTGACGGTTAGCCGATTCAACAAAAGGTCGAGACGGGTACCCTTATCTAGCTTATTGCTCTGTTGAGACCATTGCCCGCGCCGCCCATTCAAGCAGGGCCAAGTGTTGGTTCACAGGAGTCTCGAGCCTTCTTACTTCGATGGGGATCCAGTTAGATCGTCTTCCCTCGTTTCAGTACTCTCTGGATGCCCCTGACCGCCTTCTACCCACCTGACAAGAGTTAAATAAGATCATCAAAGAGGATGTTTACAAGCAGTTCATACAGGTTCCTTGGATCAATCCACCGGGAGGGTTGCATCCAAAGATGGCTTTCTATGCCGAACACTTCTTGGAGATCAGAGACGAGCTCATTGTCCGACCCCAGTACACGCTTCATCATTGGATGCATGCTCTCTGGATCCCCCTCGCACAGTTCAGAGTAGGATCCCACAGACTCTGGGTAGAGACAAACCACTAGATTGATAGATCGGATAGGATATGTCAACTTTGTCATCTACAGGAAGTGGAAACTGAGTCTCATTTTATCTTTAGGTGTCCTATATACTACGCGATCAGAGGACGCTTCTATTGCTTGTTCAGGGGGCCTCAAACTCTTGCCACTTTCTTCAAGTACACTGATCAAAGATGTTTAGCACTTTACATTCAGGAGGTTCTCCGGCTTCGTGCGCAAGTCCTCCAACCTCCCATCAGACCAGATACCACACAGAGGATCACGGCGTTCTTCAGCATGCTACCACCTTCCAAGGGCACCAAGAGACCGACTGACTTACACATCGATCCGATCACTAGATCAGCAAAGGGAGATGGTTATCAACACACGAGATCTCAGTGGCAGCTTCGTACCAAGCCTCGCTCCGTGAGGCGCTCAGGACCCTCCAGACCTCACCGACAAATCCCCATAGGACGCCTCGCACCCACCAACTCCTGTTCGAAACAACTGACATTATTGAACTTCCCTAAGTTCTCCTCTCTTGGCCTCGGATGTTAGGAGTACTTGCTCTCGGTTCCTGTCCACTTGAGCTTCTTCTTCGCCCCGATGCAGATGCTAGGACGAGATCTCTTCCATGACACATCCCTTCTCGCATCTTACACTTTTACTTCTCTTCTCTATTTTAATTCTGTATTGTATCTCTTTTAAAGGAGACCGTTTGGTCCTCCCGCATGCACGAACGTCATTGTAACCTACAGTCCCGTTGACCTACTTTGTGGTCATTAGTGGACATTAATAAAATTATCATATCTTATCTACTACTCAATCAATCGTTGCTTGTTAATCTGCTCAATACTCTTCACTGCCAAGTCATCAAGGTCTGCTCCATACACTGTTGCTGCCAATCTCTGCTCCTTACTGCTCATGCCAAGTCATCAAGGAATTTGTTCATCTAGCTCTGCTCATGTCTTCAACAAGAGTGTCAGAAAGTATGCATCAAGTGTGCAACATCATCATCATCAAGGTCTGTCAAGCATGCAATATCATTATAGGGTATGCATCATTAAGTATGCACCATCATCATTCATTGTTCATCATAAAGTATCAAGGATCTATAGCATCTTTATTATTGTTCACTTCATTGTACATATTGCACTATCATCATCATTTGGTAGTTCACACAACACTATATTACTGTACTATACCACTGTATACATCATTGTATGCTCACTGTATAGATGCCACTGTACATTACTTGCACACTCACTGTACATATATCCCTATTCATAACTTGTACACTCAACATCATCATGCCCGAGTATAGCACACCTTGTATAAAGCATTCATCATCATCATTATGTGCATGGAGTGTTCATCATCAACATTGTATGCATGATGTGCATCATATATCAGTATAGAGTATATGTCATCATCATCACAGTACATAGAAATGCATCATCGCTTTGACTGTGCATCAAACTAGTACATATACCATTGAATCTACCACTGTACTGTATTACTGTACCAATTATGTCTACATCTACCACTGTATCTATACTTCTGAATAGATCATTGTATTTATTATTGACTACTGCTCAACATGCTATGTATATCACTATATTGGGCATATCATAGAGTGTTTACCATAGTGCATTATCAAAACATCATCAAGGTGCACAAGGCATCATCAACATCATAGGGTATCAACATATCATCATCATCAGTTATGCAACATCAAAGTGTATGGAGATGCATCATCATAAAATATGTGTCAATAAGGTTTACCTCATCATGGTATCGTGTACATCAAGTAAGTTTATCAAAGCATCATCATGAATGGAGTATAAGTCTTCACACATTACTGTATATACAACTGTATTGTATACATCACTGCTTATGTCTCTTTTGTAGATGACCAAAACTGTGGATAACCGTGTGACTGCTGAAGTCAAACTGTGGACTATTCATGGCTGTGAAATACCCCAAGGAAATCACTGTAGAATACTTGGTTAAATCATTAAAGGAAATTTCAATTCAAAATGGGCCTTTCAACCCTAATTCAAATTCCATGTCATCATGTGTTAGCCAATGAAATTGTTTTAAATTTGAAATACCGTATAGGTCTTAAACAAATTTTTAATATAAATTTGGGGATAGGTATCATAAAAAAAACCAATGTTCCCCCAAGGTTTCGGGACGGAGGGATGAGAGTTCGAGGAGACGCACAGTCGAGACGTGTGGAGACCACCCCGAAATTTTAGAGAAATTCAGCGGGGACGACGAGACACGATAGTCATAAAACTTTTAAAAATATGAAAAATATAAATCCAAACAATAACAAACATTCATCATTCTGGAATCTACAATCATGCAATGTAAATGCAAAATTCAAACTTCAAACACATTACAAGATTCATCAAGATTATCATTATATTAATAATAATTTATAGATATATTATATATCAATATGAATCTATGATTAACATGCACATCATATTTGATAATCTTCAGATTTGACTTTTAAGTGATTGAAAAAATGAATCAATGATACTAGATAGTATGATACTGTATTTGTTTTACGGGCATTGATAGTTTAGAATTATATAATATACATTAGGTTAGACATTGTAAATTAGATTTAGTTTTTAATATTTTTGTTTATGTTTTAAATTTAAAATTTTATTATGATTTAGTTTTAATATTTTTTCATGTTTTAAATTTAAAATTTTAATATATAAGTTTATAACTTTATAAATAATAAAATTTTAAGTTTTATTAAATGGTTTTAATTTTTTTTAATGATTTATTTAATTTTTTTTAAATTAAGAAAAAAAAATTCGGAGTTTCGGGGCGGGACACCCACAAGTCTCGGCAAAGTTTCGGAGTTTCGGTCGGGACGCCAAGAAGTCCTCCCAAGTTTCGCCAAGTTTCGCCGCGCACCGAAACGTTTCGGTCTGCGTTTCGCCAAGTTTCGCCAAAAGGGGGGCGTTCCGAAACGTTTTAGATGGAGTTTCGGAGTCCACAGGACGCGATAAACACCGAAACGCGTTTCTTGTTTTTGGGGTAGCGAAATCCGTCAAAAGTATGCAAAGTGGGTACTCGTTGGATGTGTAATTTAGTTCCGCATCCAACGAGCTCTCCCGATCGAAATTTGAGTAAAAACACATGAAGATATGTCGAAAATACGAACAAAAAAAGTAGTTTTTTTCTTTTCTTGCTCCAAAATTAATAAATATTATTTTATTATTTTAACTATTATTTTATTATTTTCCTTAGGAGGCCCATTTGAATTGAAATTTCCTCGAATGCTTCAAATTTGGTGGAGAAAGGCATCATCACCCAAATACTTATGAAGCATCAAAACTCGAATCGCTCAACCCCAAACACTTGTCAACCTTAAAACTTGGGACTGTTTGTATCAAATTCAGGACTGATGAAACACACGTTCAGACTATGCAATTGTGCTAGGTCTGTCATCAAATTTCGGTGGACTGTTTGTACTGTAGCAGACTCCAAGAATTCTCCGTGGTTGCCACCGAATACACAGTCAATAGGCTGCTACAAATTCGGGATTGTTTTATTGTGTTTTGACCCCAAGCAAGTCACCCCCAAAAAAATGGATTGTTGTAAACTAAGAGTTTTAGGGCAACATACAAAAATGGTTGTTGCAAGTGTAGAAAACGCCTCCAACACTTGACTGCTGCTACAAAGATTGAACTATGGAAATACTTCTATTAATCCAAAAAAAAATCTTCCCTCTGTAAATGCGGGACTGCAATTTGACTGTTACTGTTGCTGCTACTCGAATTTTCCATAGTCACAGACCTCAAAATTTCCTCAATTGGTTTGCCTCAGTCCACTACAGCTACAAGCTCCTTCACTTGCACCCTCGTTGGATGGATTTTGAGGTGTGAGAGTGCTTGTTTATATAGACACTTTCAATGTGTCCACATCCTTAAGTTAGGGCGGACTTCAAGGTGAGTTGAAGAAGGTATATATATTTTTAATGTTTTGTAATTTAATGTCACAAAAACATCCTTCATTCAAGGGTTAAACCCTACCATTGCATGTAATTCTTTGTCATCATTCCTTTGCCACATCATTAAAGTACATAGGGTGTCCACCTCATCATCAACACCAAGGGTGTAACAAGCATGCTATCATGCCACCATATGTCTTAGGGTTTGTTGTATGCCATCAAGTATGTCCAAGTGTTGCATCGAGCCTCAAGGGCTTCAAAGAGGACCCCATCACCATGACATGCATGACCAAGGAACCCATTATCCATAAGCCACCAAATGTCCAAGGTGTCATCATACCATCATATAAGTGGGTGCAAAGTCTTCATTATGCCCTAGGACATGTTGCTGCCTAAAACACACTTGGACATAGGTAAGTCTCCTAACCGTTGTGTGTGTTCCTAAGGGCAAATTATGAGTTGAGAACCCACTGTCACCTCGGTCCTAAACTCCTCCGTTTAGACCACAACTCCTAAAGGCCAAGGGGGGTAGTCCCTACTTACTAAGTTCTTTTTTGAAGAATGTTTTCTAGGAGTTGTAAATTACAAAAATGACAATCAGTGTGCAGTGATGCAAATATTTCAATGTCAAGCAAACCCTTTTACAATCAACCATTAATGTATGAAAGAGAGAAACAATCAAATAATCAAAATGATCAGTGCCATGTCTACTTTGGGCTATGGAGTCACAATAATCAACTTCAAATAATTTGCCTAAAGCATCAACTCATTTACTTTAACAAATATTCAAGAACATGATTAATTCCAATAAATGAGTAAGTTAAAATAAAGTGATTGCAAAGTAGAGAAATGTAAATGATTGTAACAATGTTATGCAAGTGGTCCTGTAAGTTTTAGTAAATTTTATGTCTCTCTTTGACTTAGGGAATTAAGGTGTTTGTTGCAAAGAAATGAACTATTCTAGATCTCTACCCCAAGAAACTATCTCCTTCGATTAGAGAGAGAATGACGTCTGCTCAACATGGGAACACAAGGTTCCCACCTAGCTCCACGGGTCAAACTCGAAACTTGTTGGGTGCTCAACTGAAGGACACAAAGTGCCACGAAGCCCCCTACGGCCTCTACCCCACTAGCTCCACAAGTCAAGCCTCTTTTTCTCCTTTCTAATGAAGATACTTATCTGGGTGCCTATTAAACTAGCCAACACAAATCTTTGCCCTTTCTCATCACCCTAGATCGATCGAACTGGCGGGGGGAGAGGATACGGGGCAAAAACAGGGCTTGTGGTAAATTTTATCCTTGGAGAAAAAATAAACAAAACAAGCCAAGTGTGATATCATAGCGGAGGCAGAGCCTACTCGATTGTGAGGTGCGGGCAAAAGGAAATAAACAAATACTTTAAATAAAAATGCTAGCCAACGCGATATTGCAAGGATGGCAAAGCCAAATCACTTACAAGGTGCAAGCAAAAAATAAAGAATAAAATAAAAAACAAAATGAAACTCTAAGTAATCTAAAACCCGCACCAATCAACAATTGCTTATGCAAAGGTGGGCAAGCCCAACTTCTATTTGCTAGCAATGGATGGCAAACAAATGAGACTTGATTAATCCGAAAAATGCAAAGCAAGAAATCAAGTCCAAGAGACTCTCTTGGACTTGTTACAAAGGTTGAAATTTCAGCGTAAAGAAAGAGGTAAAAGGAGTGAGAAAAACCGTGTTTTTTTTCCTTTCTTGAGATGTCCTTGAAGCTCTTCCTTAGGGGTGGCCTTAAAACTCTTCTATGGCTTAAATTTGACAGAGTTTTTCCTTGTTTTGTCACAAACCTGCTGAAAACCAGCAAACAGAAAATGACAAAATGTGCCCAAAATCACTTTGGGGAAGTTAGTATGTTAGTGCAATATATATACAAAATTTACACAAAGTTGCCAAATGAATAATTTTGAAAGAACTTTGAGTATAAAATGGTTAAAACCAGATTTGAAACACTCCACAAACTAAAACTAAAATGTAGAAATTTGTATGTAAAGAAAGAGAAAAATGGTCCTTTGTTCTTCAAGAAGTGAAGAAATGGGGCATCCAACCGAGGAATCCCACTCTTCAATCTAAACAACCTGCAACTTGTAAGATTTTCACTACACAACTACTAGAAGGTGAGAATCAAATAATGAGCAAAGAAATCATAAACTTCAAACTAGAAAATATATGAACTTCTTTTGCTACAAGAATGAAAACTCACAAAATTTATGGAATACAAATACCATAAATCTTACCAAAGCAAATTAGTATGCTTCCTTGGCCAACCAAATTTGTGTAGCTCCTTAAGCATGGAAGCAAATAATCAATGAGAACAATGGACACAAGATTCCTCCAAAGATTTTGATTACCAAAACCAAATTGCTGAAAATTACAATGGCCCAAGCAAAAGCAAGGGAAAGAATGAGAGCATGAGCAAAAGACTGGGTGTGAGTGTGTTTTTGTGTAACCTAAATGAGGAGGGGAAGCCTCCTTAAATAGGAAAAATGAAAGAGAGAGGCTCTTTGCATGCTAGACAAGTGTCACAAGGGAGAGAGGGGGCCCAAGAGAGGGGAGGCGAGTTTGCTCAAGGAGGGCAAAACCAAGGTTTGAGATCTCAAATATGGGGAGAGAAACCCCCAATTTAATGCTTCCAACCTTATTGTTATGTCAAATGGGGAAGAAACCACCATAATGGGGCCCTTTCCATTGACTTTAGCTCACCCAACCAATCAAACAGAGAAGGGGGCACCCCCTAGATTCGGCAACTCAAAACTTGTTATATGCTTGCTTGGGGGGCCCCCTTTGGGTCTTAAATTTGTCTTAAGAACATAATATAAACATTAGAACCTTTACTTGGACAGCCCAAGTGACTATAGTCACTTTTCCAAAATTTGGCTCTCTAATTAAATGCCCAATTTCCTGATTTCCATGACTGACCTGAGCAAAGGTGACCAAAACCATAGTAATACTTGTCCGAATGACTTCAAACTTGGTCGAAGGGTGTAGGGGGGCTCATGCCATTTGTCTTGAGTACCCATACCCCTATACAACAGTAAAAGGGACCAAGTAACCCTCTTTTACATTACAACAAATTGTCCTGAGTGACAATTTTTAATGACCAAAAATTAAAAAAACCTATGCAAAACTTAATGAAATTCCGCAAGACTCTGGATAATGTCTAGCATGGTAATATAAAACATTCATAGGCCCCAATCACCCCATGGACTCGATCACTAGAACACCTTTCACCACTTTGGAGGTAATTTTGAGTGAAAAACTCAAATAATTAAAATCTCTAAAAAGAAATTTTAATTATCCTAGTGAAAAAACACTCGATGAAAAGACTTCCTTAATGATTAAGTCCTAGGTGATCAAGTTACAAAAAACTAGACCTTCATGCTAACATATCCTTACAAAATCCCCTGCAAGGGACGGAAATTTCATAGAGAGAAGAAGAGAAGAAGAGTTGCCTCGCTTGATATAATCATTAAGTACTTCATTCTTATCTTCAAGGCACATCCAACATGTGCATGGTACATCGTTGTCCACCTAGTTGGTTTTGGTGGTCAACAGGACCAACCCCAAGGGTTCCAAGACCCCAAATGACCACATCATCTTCATCAAGAGTACAAGAACCTTTAAACCATCAATTGTAGGTCCAAAGGCTTTTTAAAAGTCTTCTTCACCATGGACAAGTCTTCATGGGCTTCTTCATCATACCAAGGGCATGTTCATGGGTTACATAGCATGTCAAAGACCATACAACATCATCATCATCATACAAGAGCTCCATGACCCCAACAAGGGTTGCAAGGTCATCAAACCACCAAGTGTGGGTCCAAGGACTTCTTCATCAAGCAGGAGACTTCATGGGATTCTTCAACCACCTTAACCACACAAGGGGACCTCCAAGGGTCAAGATCCATCATGTAATCACCTCTGGATCACTAGGCCTTCTCCTGGTGTACCATGACACCATCAAAGCACAGAATGGGTCATTAATACTTCTCCAACACCTCTAGGGATTCTCTGTTGTCCATAGGGTCTTCAGCATCACCAGTAGTGTCTTCAACATTGTCAACAAGGTAGTGGCTCCAAGATCCAACATTGTGGGTACAAGGTGCTTCAAAGCACAAACCAACTTTGTGTGGGCTCCAAGGCACTGGATGTAAGGGTACTAGGATCATCCATACCTATGTACTGCAAGAGGGACTTGGTAGCATCAATGACAACCTGTGGAGCCACTGCATGTCCATGCTGGCATCAATGACAATTTCATCAACAACATAACCCCATTCTCCCAAAAAGGACCAAAAAACCCAAAAATGAGAATGGGTCCAAAACAATGTTTAAATACCATACACTATGAAATACCATGGGTAAGAAAACCTTGGATCATCCTATAAATACGTTGTGAAGGTCTCCCCACAACAACTTTTACATTCTTGACATTCCTTAACTTCTTTAAATCTAGAAACCTTTTCACTTCCCGCACCTTTCGCCACGATATCCCACGTTGCACGTTAAGTTCACTCTGTGTAACCCTTGATCCCTTTCCCGATGACAACCCTTATTGGAGATAAACGAAGACCAAGATCATGGGAGCCTACGGACCATTTCCTCAAACTGTTGCAGTGGCCCAATTTAAAGGTATGCTTGTTCTTTTGCATTATTTTTTAAAGGTATGCTTGTTCTATTTGGGTACCCTCAACCATCACATATATGACCCCCCTGCGGCAGATCTGAACCAATCCTGTCACAATGCCTGCCCCCCTAACCCTAGCCCACATTTTTCCTTTAAAAAACTTCCAATTACGGCTGGATCGCACCTATCTGACAGAAAGCTCCGACCCAAGTCACACCTTTTTGCCCGATAAGCGTGACCTAAGTCACGCCTTTTGCCTCGATAAGTGCGACCTAGACCTAAACTCCAGATCGCGCTTGTTCAGCCTTCCAAAGCGACCCTGGTCGCTTCTGTGACCCGGTCTAGTGCGACTTATTGCATAAAAGCCCTTGTTAAGTGTAACCTATGTTTTTCTATTGATTATCGGTCTCAATTGCGACTGTTTTACAATTCTATGCGACCCCAACAACACTTGTTTTGCCGACATGTGCGACCTATAGTTTTTTCAGCTCTTTGAGGTGTTTTGAAACCCTTTCCAGACCTCTTGTCTGCGTTCTACCCCTTCCCCGACAGTTTTCCTCTAGATCTGATTGCCTACAACCCCCTGGTTTGTTTTGCGGTCCTCTTTTCCTTGTATGTGAGCCCATCTTAGTCAAGCTTGGTAGTTAAGATCCCCCATGTGTTTACTACACCCTGTGAAGTTCCTCATGTGCTCATTTACTTATGTATGTTTTGTTATCTGGAAGAATTAGTTGTTAGGTGTTGAAAAATATTTACTTTCATCACTGTTCTTTATTTTTCAGCATGTGCCTCTTTGGCATGAGAGTGCTGGGGTTTAGAAATTACACTTCATTTGTGCACACATCTCACACCCTATAAAAACGCTTGGTTCATGACCTCAAGCTAAGCCTAAAATTTATCCTAGCTCAACCAACATTGTAACCTCATTTGAAGACCAAAACATTATTGTAGTTAAGTTAGGACACTAGGGACGGGCATCCAAATAACACCCCTTTGTCACTTACATTTGAGACATAGTTGTTGTCTTCTAGGGAACCAAAATCCTCTAGTATTTGTTGACACGGTCACAACCAGTTTATCGAGGGGCCTCCCACTCTGCGAGGGTAAGCCGCAACGAAGGAGTTCCGAAAGTCAAGGTGGAATACCGCACTCCATTCTGTACTGAAGGCTAACCCTTCATAGTCCTCCTCGTGCATGCCGAGGACCATATTGGGTGTCGAGGACCAAAGGGCTGAAGTGCCAGGAAACCATCCCAAACATGTCATAAACGAGGTAGCCTAGTTGCTAGTCTCGTAGGGCTCTTTTACTCGAGGTCCCTCTCGGTAGTGGGATTCTCTTCACCTTTGGTTCTTCAATGTCATATTGTTTGGTTGTAAATTTTACCACCCAGCAGAGGATACGATTTGTGAGGGGTTTCCATCTTGTAGTTAGGAGCTTGCTTGCACTTATATGCCATAGGTTAGGGCATCAATTTTCTTCATAGATAGTGTTGCTTGCTGGCTTTCTAGCCACTTTGTTGTAGACTCGCCTACAGTGACACGTTGTTGTAATTCGGTTAACTTGCTTTTTGGCCTATGTGCCACCATTTATCAACTCTCCTTCTGCACACTCGAATGTAGTTTGACTTTTGAGCTTGCGTTTGACACCCTTGAGCCCCCATTCATCATATAGCACACCATCATGCCACCATTGCTCCACCACGCTACTCCCAAAGACTTAGGGGGCATACCCCTCAGTTCGGCTCTTTGAACCGCCATTGTCGAATCCATATTCGGTGTCGTCCACCACCTTCAGAGCCATACACTGCATCTGAGTCAAATTCGGATTCATATCAATCCAAACCTACCTTGTTCATTGCCCCATCTAACCCCATGGCTGGTGCACCTCCCAACCCCTTCCAAGGGGGGATTGTTGAAAGCGGACTTGTGACCGTTCCACCCGTCATAGTAGGGATCCCTTATGTCGAACGTACAGGTCCTCATCTTAGAGGGGCCCTCGCCACCGCACACACTGTTGTTTGTTCGCTATCCACTAGTGGTGGCCCCACTCAAGCCACCATGGTTCACACCATACCTACATTTATGCATGGGGGCATTGGCCTTTCTACCACCATTTCGGCTATTCACACCATTCCACTAACTACTTCTATTGTCGAAAGTCAACCCTACCAACCCTCGTTTGCACACGACAACTACATGTCTGCCAACCCCAAGCACCATTACTGGCCCTCCTAGATCTAGTCCAGGTCCTAGTCTAACATTCATGGCTAGTCTCAACCTGCCTGATTTGGCGTGGTTAACGAATGACCCCATCCGTCATGACTCATTGTGGCCTCCCATGCCTACCAAACTCCCTTCAGACATCCCTAAGTTTGAGGGAAAGGCGGGAGAAGACCCTCAGAACCACATTATGTCCTTCCACTTGTGGTGTTCCTCCAACAGCAAAGTGGACAACTCTATTCGATTGTGGCTATTCCAGCGCACACTCACTAGTGTTGCATCCAAATGGTACATTGAGCTACCCAATGCTACTTATCCTGTTTTTTCCTCTTTAGCCTCGATGTTCCTCCAATACTTCCAGCTACCCGTTCGTTACGATGAAGGCATGGAAATCATATTATCTTGTAGACAGAACACTGCTACCCATATCACGGTTCACATCCATGAGTGGCATCGTCACCGTAGTTTGTGCAAAATCCAATTAGATGACAAGATCTTCCATGATTGGCATCTTAAAACCTTACTCCCCCTTATCATTAAGGATGTTGCTTTTGAACGCCCACAAACAGAGGAAGAGGCAATCCACAAAGCAAACCAGTTCGACCTTATTTATGCCCAATCGGGTTACCTCTATACCATCATACCTAATGCTCCTTATGTTGGCTCCTCACAGTGCGGTATGCCGAGGGCGTCCCAAGCCGTTGATGGAGTCATTAGCTCTATCACCTAGCACCCCCATCTGTACATGATCTCTCCTTCGATGCCGCCGCCTCACTCCGATAACGCCGCTAGTGTTGCCCAACCTTGCTACGCCCTTGACTTTTCATGCGCAACAGCTCAATACGGGGCCACACCTTCCTATGCATCTCCTGTACCCATTCCTCATGTTCACGGACCAAATTGCTTGGCACCTGCTTGCAATGGTCAGACGGTAGGCTTTGCAACCCGCCAACTGCTCATGCCTACTACCCACCACCTTTGCAACCTGCACCTTCTCCGACCCCAACTCCTCATGTTACTCAAGGACAGGTCTACGCTCGACAGAACCTCCCCAATCAATCCACCTCCAATTACCAACAATGAGAGGGAAGAAGACAAAAAGGTAGGAACCAAGAAAACAACCAACCTCAAGGAGGTGGCTAACAACCCAACCCTCAAAATAGCAATGGAGCCAATGCCCTTGCATAGAACCCCCAACGTCTACCTAGACCTAGGAAGAACCCTTAATTACAGACTAACCATCTGTGTACCATTTGTGATGTCTATGGCCATTATACACATAAGTGCCCATAGATGCATCAAGTCCGCCACCTTTACAGGTCGAAATTCAACGTGAAACCAATGCAGCTGCTCTGACACAACCGAACCCAGCCCCACAAGGTCTTTCACCTATGGTGCTGCAGAACCAGTTACCGAATCAAAGAATGGTTGCAACCCAACCCTTGGTACCACAAAAAACCGCAACCACTTCTACGGGTCAACCCATTGATCCTGGTGTCCATCACCTTATGACATTGTCGTCTAATGTCAACTTACAGACTCGACGAAACCAATATGGATCCCTCCGCGACATCTACCTCCATCACTCTTGATATGTCCTTACATTTGTTGAGACCCCCCACAGACAGGACTGCCAAAGTTCCTTGGTTCCCTTTGCGTCATGTCGCGAACAGCCCTACTACTAGAGTCGCTCTTAATTACAGTATCGTCGATGACTTGGAACAGTCTCCCTCTACTATGTCCATTATAGAAGTCCTAAGAACTTGTCCTTAATTACAGTATCGTTGATGAACCTTCGCAATGCAAAGCCTTGTTATCTACTCTAGGTGTTGTTGACCCCTCTGGTTCCAGGTTGATCACTTTCAACTTGGATCAAGGAGAACCTTGGATACCATCATCCGTAGCCTTCCAGGATACCGTCATCGTTCAGAATTTGGTCATTCATCGATGCATCATCGATGAGGGTGCATCCACTTGCGTTATGTCAACCTTCATTTCGCAGAAGCTTGGATCCCCAACCCTTCAACCCTCAACCACTGCCCTTCATGCCAAAGATGGTCGTGTTGTTCAACCACAAGGCATTCTCCAAATGTCCCCTTGAGTTGGTCAAAAAATCTGTGTTGATTGACATTGAGGTTATCAACACCCAGCTAGATTACAACCTCCTCCTTGTATGTAGTTGTTATCACCAACTTTGTAGTTGCCTATGTGAGATGGATCCAAGATGGACGGTAGAGGGAAAAGCAACTATGGAGGTGGAACCAAGATTGCCTCGACTCCCAAATGGATGGTTGTCACGCCAATCGAGGCAGTCTTTGCTTTATGTTATCTTAGCCCAAGACAACAAACGGCGAGACCCAGATCTACTCCCGACATGAGAGATCAAATCTAGACGCCATATCAGATCAAATGGACTTGAGGTACGTAAGGTGTAAGGTAATGGAAACCCTAGATCTATGGATGATGTCACTAGGTGAACCAAGGCTTTGGATTAGGGTTTAGGAAGTGTGAGACTTGATCCAAAGTGGGACACTGGTGACTTATGAAGTAAATACTAGATCTGGGGTTAAGGTACCAGCAATAGGTGAAGATATCCGCTGCCTTGGGAAACGTGATCAATGCAGGGAGGGCAACGACAAGATTGGGCCTATCTAGTACCCACGGATAGACTCGATGAAATATACGACAATGTCAAAGTACCCGAGTCACCAAGGAAAAGTCAGATCACAGAAAAAATAGGCCAAAGAGGGGGCAGCGCTAGGGATGGAGATCAGTGCCCGTCAGATCTGGAGCAATGGAGTCACTATCTGCCCAGCGTTGAAGGAAACCCACCTAGGAAGCACCCCGATCTACAAACCCAAAAAGGTATTTTGCAGAAAAAGTAAGATTACGAGAAAAATCAGCAACAAGATGGCTCACACTAAGGTTTGGGAGGTCAATTTTTCAAAACTAGGGCAACCTGTCCACTTCTAGCTTAGCGTTAGTCAAAAAAATGGTGGATAGCGGTAGGGTTTGGGAGAAAGTTTCTCAGATCTAGGGAAAACCAACCACTTTCAGCTCGACGTTGAGGATGATTTGGTGAAGGGATGACCTGATCTACAAAACCCAACAACGGTTTAGCCCGAGATCAAGCGGGTCTAATTTTAAATTTTTTTGGTTTTTTCTAATTATTTATTGGATTTTAATGTGAAAATGAAGAAAGCAGATGCCAATGGATTGAGATCTGAAAGAAAGATACTAACCTACAGATCTTACCTGGAAATCCTTGTAAATGCCTTGATGATGATGATCCCTGCTATTCCGATCAATTTGAGCAGCTTTGAGCAAGTTCTATGTTCAACGTTTTGCTCCAAGTCGTCAATGCGCCCTCTCTCCTGTACAGCAAACGTCAACCTTATCAGATTTGCTATATCATGAGAAAAAGCAAGATGCTACAGAAAAATAGCAAGAAGAAATCATAGATCGCAATGACACTAATGAAAACCCCTTGATACAAGCGAAGCCAATCCAAGCGAGTTGAGGATCCCCTGCAAAAACGCCCAAGCTGATGTCGCCCTCCTGTAGACAAGACAAAGATTCCCAAAAAAATATAGATCTTGCAACAATTTCCCGAATGCTAGGAAGCAAAAGACTTTCCAATCATCATCTAAGAACACCAGATGCAAAGGAGATCCAAGAAATATCCACAAGAAAGTTTTTCTATTATCCAGATCCTAGAGCCAAAGACCCCTTACAAATGAGAAGCTCTCTCCTTTAAATAGGAACGAGAGAATCAAAATCCTAACCACTTTTCAAATGAGTGGCTAAGATTAAAAGATATAGATGTTCTAATCAACGGTTGAGATGAGCTCAACATACAATACATGGATCAATCCAATAATATATTATAAAAGTGGTCTAAATCACCCTAGGAGAGGGAATCCCACTCAACAAGAAATAAATGAAGCACATGGTGGGTCCATGGAGTGTTAACTAACTCCCTCTGGGTGTCCCCATGGCACAATAAAAATAATATAAATTTTAAACTGTGAAATTGTCCCCTTGAGGAAATCGTGAGCCTCCAAAAGCTCCAGAAAATAATATAAAATGCCTAAAAAATAGATGTGGGCCTATCAAGGTGTTGCAACTGTTGGAGAAGGTGTGGAAGACATCACTCTCACCATCAAAATTCATCCCATGCCATTTCCTTGCCTCAGTAGCCCAAATCGAATTCTTCAGTAACCATTTAATTATTTTTTAATCTGCCTCGAGAAACGTGAACCTGCCAAAACAGCCTCCTACGATGCCTGCATTGTCCAACTAAGCCCACAAGGCTCTCTGGGAGAAGGGTACTATGGTACAATCAAGTGGCTAGACCCCTATGCCCCATACAACACCCTAGGAGATCCAACAAAATCATCTCCTTGCTCAAACCTGCCCTCTAATGAAGCAAAACTGCACCAGAAAGGTAAAATGAGCCTGATCATCTCTGTAAGTGCACGGAACTAAAAACAAGCTGTCTCACTAGACTCATAAATTCCAAATCCATCGAAAGTATATACTCATACCCTCTCCAGGTCTCTGCCTGATCATCTACAATATCAAATAGACAAAATAATAACCTGTAAATGACCAGTTACCAATAATGTAACTAAGGCTGACATCCATCTACTGCAAGTGTTAAAAGGCTAAGACATGCTCTACAAATCATTTAAGTAACAATCATAACAAGTAGAAATCACTTCACTAGTGGTACATCAACCAAATACATATATAGGGTTTTATTATTATAACTCGGACCAGACTTTCAAGACTATACTCACTTCATAGTTGTAGTCAATTTGCTAGTGAAGGGTGAAGGCTAAAATTCATAAGGTTAGGCCAAAGGATGACTGCCCACTCAACACTGTGACACTTTGGATATGGAAAGGGGATACTCACTATAGCCATATGCCGGACAAACAACAACAAAGGGGATGGCAATGCCTCACAAATGGGTGAACTACTTCAGAGATGCTTACTCACCTTGACAAATGCTCACAATCCAACTCAATACAAGTAAGGCCAGCAATCTTTAGATATAACTCTTTAAGAACCATTGCTTTTTGGGCCTTTGATTTTCCATAGCCTTTGTCCACGTATTTTTATACGGACTTTTATCATTTAGGCTTTATGCATTCATGTATGTTGAAAAACACTACTTTTCATGAATGTTTAAGATATTTCATTGCAATATTTTTAGAGCCAATTTCATTAAGCTAGCCTTGCATTCATGTACGTTTAAAAACACTATTTTTCATGAATGGGATTTTTATAAGATATTCATTGTATTTCCAAATACATTGTAATGATGGCAACGCTACTTGTTTCAGGTAAGCAAACACATCCTAGGCAACTCAGAGTCGAGACACAAATAAACAAGGAGGCTTGTCCAACAAAGGCTCTAGCGAGGAAAGGTCCTCCATGCCACAAGTCAAGTAGTAAGTCAAGTTGAAACACAACGGGAAGGTAATGGATGGGTGGAGACAATGAATAATGAAACCAACACTAGAAAGCCAAAGTATGGTGGGAATGACTAACTCTATTCTCCCTAAGGAGGGTAAAACCAATGAGTATAGGTTAAGAACTTCAAACTCTGAGTAGGGACATCAATACATAATATAGATACATCCAAGTCGATATATTTATATGACGGCTAGGTCATGATACTAAATGCTAACACATATCACAAAAATGAGTATAAGAGCAATGATAACCATAACATGATATAATATAAGCCGAGTCATAATCATGCAAATAATCCATCTGAATCAATATATGTCCAATGAGAAAACACTGATGCAAATCTGGGCACTGCAAACTGCTTTGCACATGGCTAAATGGCTACATCAGTCCTCAAATCTGAGTATCCTGAGACTCAGTCTTGCCATGGGATAGTACTATAGTCCATCAAATAAATAATGATCCATCATAAATGCTCATCTCAGCATCTCATATATAGGGGAACTGTACTGAATCTAAAAAATAGAAAATGGTAGCCTGGCGACTATATATGAGATAACAGTAGTTACATGTATTCAATGTGTCGTTGCTTCTATCGTCTTCCGACTCTTAGATGTTACACCACGATGGGAAGATCGTGACTATCGACCAATTGATGTATTACGATCCTAATGGACGAACCACTCTGGACCATGTCCTCCCTCCTATCGACACCACCATCGACAACGTATCCATCCCCTCCCTGTCTGTTGTTAGTCCAAGACTACTTACCAACGCCCCTTTGATGGACACCTTTTTGTCCCTATCACCTGCTCCCTCTACTACTGACATATCAGATTTGTGCACTATCACATCCGGTAACCTTTCGACCTCATCGCAACCTGAGCCACAGCCCCAACGACAGACCCCTCGGAGTTATTGGGGTTCATTTCTCGTACACATGATTCCCTTTCTCTTTCCACCCTCTGGAATTGTGAGTAAATCAATCATGGCTACACTCAACCTTCTGGAATTCACTTTGGGCACTCCAGTGTGGTACCTTGATCCACCCACCCCCACCCCAACACCACAAATCATGTTGACACCAATCCAACCTATTGGGACGGTGTCACACCCACCTCCTAGTACACAACCGATTGCTTATGCATCTACTCCCTTCCCCCCTCCTCCCATGACGAATGGGGGCAAGGGAACCAAAGCCCCGACAGATCCACGTCCAACTCCTACTTGTGCTTCATGGGATGTCCTAGGCCATGCGACGCAAAATTGTCCCAATTTGTCGTCCCTTCGCACTCACATGCTCATAGTAGTTGAGACCGACGACACTCCAATGGTCAATGTACCAACCATCCCTGCTATTAAGAACATATCGCTACGAACAAACCACTCGTGTGCATTTTGTGGCCTATACGGTCATTATTCCCATCATTGCCCAAACCTACCTGAATATCGGTCTCTCCTCTTGACCCTTCTCAAGTAGTCCTGTGAGTCTGAAATCACTGTCCTCAAGGAAATCCATCCTCTGGCCTCTTCCTCAGACACCAACAACACCATCTACATGATCTCCACTTGGAGTCGTCCTTCCCCCTCATCAATTGCGGAGGATCCCTCTGATCTATCTAGGCACCACTTTTGTGATGACAAAGAGATCCTTGAAACCGCCATCAGTTTTACCACATTCCATTTAGTCCACTGTGTGGAGTCAGTTCTTTCCATTGAATGTCAAATTTCGTCACTTTGCCTTGTCATCAAGGTTCTACCTGATACTTCACCATTGGAAATACGCCTACTTATGCTTGAACAAACCGACGAGGACTATCGCGCTGCTCTCCAAATGATCGAAGCGACTAAGACCCGATCAAAGTCCCATTATGACTCCCACGTCCACCCACGCCCTTTTAACGAGGGGGACCTTGTCCTCGTTTACGATCAAGCAAATGATAAGACTAGAAAAAGGAAGCTCGAATCCATGTGGTATGGCCCTTATGTCATCCATCAATATCTCAGCAAGGGGGCATATCTCCTCGCTGACTTTGACGGTCGCCTCTTTAAGAATCCCCGCAAAGGGCTCTACCTCAAGAGATTCTATGCCTAAGCCGACCAACCTGAATAACCTTGTATCCTGGTTGTTTTTCTTGTTTTGCGTCGTTTTTACCACGAGTCTCATAGTTTGTTTCCTTGGTTGTTCAATATGGATCCTACCTTGCCCTCCTATGTTGGTTTCGCTGACGGTGCAAGTAGATGGTCTCCTAATCCCGACTCGGGTGCGTGGTTCATTTATTCCCCGTCACATGAGTTGATCCATATCGACGGAATGTGTGTTGGTATTGCTACCAACAACCAAGCTGAGTAAGACCATCTCGCTCTCTTGACCGCCACCCTTCACTTGAGTATTTGTCGCCTTGATGTCTTCATAGAGTCCCAACTGCTTGTCGTCCAGTTGAATAACTGCTACTAAGTACGCAATCCTTGCCTCTTTAGAAAGTTCCTGCGCACGAGACATTTGGTTAGACATTTTGAATCCATTTCATTCATGCATGTTCCCAAAAGTCTCAATAGTGTAGCAGACCAAATGGGTAATGATGTTCTAGAGTGGCACATCAATCATCGCATATAGGAAATAAATTGCATCATCATATAATCATGCATACATATGTCATATACATCATATAGGCATAGTCATCATCATAACAAGAGACTCATAAAACACAAAAAAATACAAAAATATGCATCCACGTGCATCCATATCATAATATCATACACAGTTCAAAAAAGAGAAGCCCCACAGGGTTTCTCATCTGATCATTCATATAATACAAACTTCCCCATGCTCAAATGCATTGGGGGCAGCATCACCAGCTGCTAGTCCGAGTCATCCTCCTTTGAGTTTGTGTCCTCCTTAATGTCCTTCTCCTCATCTGAGCTCTCCTCCTCCATCGACACATCACCTTGTGTCGTCACTCTGACATACTCGACAGCAACCGTGATCCACCTCATCAAATAGATCCACTCTGAAGGAGCTTTGTGGCACGTGGCGATCAGATCGTCGTCTAGGTACTGCCCCCTATCGTCTATGACCTCCTCCAATTGCCACTCCACATCCAGCCACAGTGAGTCTAACATAGCACTCAGACGCCTCCTTTACCCATGAGCGAGAGGATCTAACCCTTCCACCCTACCCCTGCGTCGTTGGTATCTTGCTGGAAGATGCAGTGCCACGTTTGCACTTGCACACAGTATGTCATCAGTATCTACCACATGTATGATCTAGCTACCGCTATGCTAGTAAACTATATATGACCGAAACCACAGAGTCATGTATACGAACCATCAGGTCCCCAAACCTGTCCTGGAGGTCGAGGTATCTCCAGATCTCTCCAGTAGTCCATACCAGCATATGGATAGTCCTCTATAAGGATAGGAAGTTGTCGCCACTGTGCAAAAATCTTTCGGGTGAAGAAACGTCCTACCAAGACGCCTCCCTCCCTGATCATCATCTCACGCCACCGCATCATACGAGGTTCGTGTGGTCCCCCTTTTTGTATTGGCATGTTCATGAGCCCTTTGCTCCATCCAGACTAAAAAGTTGTCATTATTTTACCACCATTCATTGTCCCGCAAGGAGGCCCCACTAGTGTTCCAGTGTTATTTTTTCTCCTTGTCCACCATATCACCCATTTTGGTACATCGAACACTTCCTCCTTGCTTGACTGACCATTACAAAGTTTCTGTTAAGCTATTTTCTAACTCCTTAAAGAATGAAAAGATTGTCTAACACGCTTGCTTCCTTTCACGTTAGTTAAAGTATTTGAAAGGGCATCTATGTGGCCTCGTTTTGCTCCTTTTTCGGTCTATGTAGACTAATTAAAGAAAATGACCACCCTAGCACCTTTCAGCAAAGAACGGTTCCCTTTGTATCCTTTTATGGATTGTACTTAAGCTCTTTTCCAGGCCTCTCATAAAGAAAAGATCATCGAACAAACTTGGTTTTGTTCATGCTCGAAAAAGTAATTGAATGACCATCGAATCAATATAGGTTTAACATTTTCGACCTGGTTGGACTACCTTCGAAAAAGAAGTCTCTCTGCCCCTTTCAGCTGGGAGAATTCTCCTTTGTACACTTTTATCCTATTCCGGGCTTGGGAGACTATTGTACAAAAAAGAGACCCATCGGAGTCTTCTTCATGTTTTCATACTCTCTAAACATGAATACACCATCGAGAATTTACCGTCTTGGGTTCGACAAAAATCCACGAGATAGTATCATACTGAGCACACTTCTACCCTTCTTCACGAGCTTAAACTATGAAGAAGGTCCAAACGGTGCCTTTCGATGCCCACATATATTGCATATAGTCTCCCATTATGGCAGCTTTCCCCCATTGGGTCTCCTTTGTTCAGAGTACTCTACGATGAGTCTCCCTTGGATCCCCTTGATATCTCTTGTCCAGTACCTTTCCCAAGTATCTTACATTGTAGTCATCTCCCCAGTTCCACAGCTATGATTCCCTCCCCATGAGTCAATATCATCTACTGCCAGGTCATCCTGTCGTTATACTCTGAAGAAAGGAAGTTTGAGTCCCTCGTACTCTCCTGCCCTTGTTTCTCATTCAGTGTCTCAATCCCATTATTGTTCCATATCTTTGGTTGTCCCTCTCACGCTTCTATCAAGGAAACCGCATTGCCTTGGTAGTTGCAGGTCTCCCTCTGTCGACGTCAACACATCTATTCCAGAGGATAGACCTAGAGGTCCCTGGATCTTAGTTTCATCTACCTCAATTATGAGTTCCTTGGACCACTTGAAAGGAGTCCTTAGTGCCTTTTGGGTTGCTCATGTCTCACGTGCTCGACTTCAGCTCCCTTATCACACCATTGAGATTCGTATAAGGTATTGGTTCCTTCATTATTTGGTCGAAGACCCCAGTTGTCACTTGACTCTAGTACATTGGTGAGTCTATTTTGGGACCCATACAGTTTCATGTCCCTTGTGATCTTCAGGCTACGTTGGCAATAGTGTTCGAAAGCCCCTCAGTGTCATGCTTCCGTGTATCTACAGTATCAGATGTTGTTTATTGTACCTCCAAGATTCTGACTCTCAATCATTGAGTCCATATAGTTGTGTACACCTTCAAATTCAGCTAAGCATCCGTTGTTGTGATATTGCATTCCAAGAGAATGCCATTATTTCTATGTACAGGTTCTTCAGATCAGTATGTGTACTCAGCTTCCCATTGAGGACACCATTATGTACTTCCAGTTGTATGTATTGATCGACTCCCATTGTTTGAGCCTTCATCCCCATTTGTATATTGAGACATCGATACGAGCATGGGTATGCTTGCCTCGTCCATAGATATGTCTGAAATTATATGTACCTCATCCATTTTTCAAAAGTAATACAAATCAAAAGCCACTGCAGTTCGAATGAAGAGCCTCTGACTCCTCCACAGTTCCCTCCGGTTTCTCCACCATTGTCACCATTTCTCCCTTGATCCTATGATGTCTTTCAACCATACGATGAGCTCTTGCCCTCACACATCAGGAGGCAATCTATAAACACAAAAAATTGTCCACATAGCTCTCTATGGTCCAAACCATAATTATACATCATAGTCCCACCATTATTTCCTCTATTTTGACATTCACAATTAAATTCCACCAAAATTGGTCCAAAACATCATTATTCCTTTCCCCATAAATACAGGGAAGTTGAGCATTTATTGCAACATAACCCTCATTCTCCCAAAAAGGACCAAAACACCCAAAAATGAGAATGGGTCCAAAACCATGGATAAATACCATACACTATAAAATACCATGGGCCAATACCGCAGGTAAGAAAACCTTGGATCATCCTATAAATACATTGTGAAGGTCTCCCCACAATAACAGAAACCTTTTCATTTCCCACACCTTTCGCCACACCATCCCACGTTGCACGATGAGTTCACTCTATGTAACCCTTAATCCCTTTCCCCGTGACAACCCTTATTGGAGATAAACGGAGACCAGGATCATGGGAGCCTACGAACCATTTCCTCAAACGGCTGCAGTGGCATAATTTAAAAGTATGCCCGTTCTTTTGCATTATTAGTTCGAGTAAAAATCATAACATCTTAAAAAATATTTTGTTATTCCTTATTTGTCAGTCAAGGTCGAGAAAATCCCTTGCACCGTGAACTCTACCCTTAGATTCGGTTGATCTAAGGTAGGTATTTTTGCACGTAGTAGGGGAGAAATCCCCACTACACATGCATCCACATTCTCCACAATCTTTTTAGATCTTTCCAACGAGTCTTTTATTCGACAACCACCATGTGCCCCTAGTTTGTGCCACCAGACTTGTAGATGAGTGTAAAGGAGAAATTTAAATTATCTTTCATCTTGTTTTACAATGTTTGAAATGAATGTTTAATGTGTGGTGGGATATGTTGCCGCCTAATACACACTTTAGGGCACAGGAAAGTCAACAACCTGCTATGTGCGTCTTTGGGGGCAAGTGAGAGCTGGCGACCACTGTCACCACAATCCACAACTCCTCTATTTAGGCCAAATCCTAACAGAGCCAAGGGGGCTAGTCCCTACGGAAGACTATATTCCTAAGTTTATTAACAGTTGAGTTAAAAGGATCTTTATTATCAGGTGAAAGGCTTAGGTTTTACTATTTACTAAGGATGACAATCAGCCAATGCAAATGCAATATTTCTCAAATGACAATCAAGCCTTTATTCAAATACAACCAGTGCCTAAGGAGTGGAGTCAGAGAATGCAGCCTTTAATGAGATGCAATCTAGGTTAATTATTTCACAGGTTAAATGTTATCTAACAATGAGATGAATAAACAATAGATGATACAGTTATAAACAGTAATGAATCAAGATATCTAAGCAATGTACAGATGATCTAAATTTATCAGTATAAACAAATGAACAAGTAAAATAGTTACAGTTTAGACAAATATGAACCAGATTTACAAGTTATAGACAAGAGATAGCAGAAGGAAAATCCCTTAAATGAAATTTATTAAACCAACAGTAAATGAAAATGGAAAGACTTCAAGTTGAATTACTTGAAGCAGTTAAACAAATGTTATTGAGTTATTAAGCATTCACCACATAAAGAATTGCAAAACTGAAAGTAAAGTGCTAGAGTGAAATTGTATTGTAAATCCTTGCTGGAGCGTAGAGCCTATTTTGCAATGCTTCTTGTTCTTTTTAGTAAATTTTATTACAGGTTTTTCTTCTTATATTAGGTTTTCAAACAGTGGTGTGTCCACCCCTACCACGTATCTCCTTAATCCAAAGGTGGAGTGCTGCTGCGCTCAAAACAATGGGAACAAGCCCACCTGTAGCTCATAGATCAAACCCCTAGTGTCAAGCGCCCAACAAGGGAGGACGCGAACGCCGTGAGACCCCCCTCAGTCTCTCACCCCCCGTGGCTTCCAAAGGTCACTAGTTTTCAGTTGGATTAAAGCAATAATATGATGGATGCCTATTACTAAAACTCCTTTACCTCCTGTCGTATCGCGTGAGTACCTCGAAGGGTGATAACCAAGTAGAGGAACAGGGGCTAAATTCGTTGTTAGTTAATTTTAAGGATAAATTTTAAATCTTGTAGTGGTTAGGCATGCAAATAAATTTTTAAAACTATCAACAGGGCTCAATCAAGCGGTATCCCTTATGGGAGGTGCTAGTACTTGAACCTTGGACTGGTAAAGCAAATGTGTTTGTTACAGAAACACGTAAACAAACAAGGCAGTGTTATCTAATTAAATCTAAGCCCCTGCCTTTCTGCTTTTCATACCCTGATCCGAGTTCCCTAAAGGGAGATAACGGATAAGGACAGAGGATACACCGAAAGGCAAGTTGTAAAATTACTTCTTTGCAACAGAAAGTAAATCTTTCTAAGTGCTTGGAAATTAAAAAAACAGAAACGAAAGAACTACTCGAAACAATTAACCTAACCACACATCAATCCCTCTAACAGAAATGGTAGGTAAACAGAAAGCAAAAGACTAGATCTACTTGCAGAAAGGTAAATCTAACAACTAGTGTTCTACCCTATCACTACTCTAACTTCATCTACAAGATTTACAAATGATTTTAAAGAGCTTTGAAGAATACCCCAAGAGTACTACTCTTTGAGGTTTACAAATGATAGAAAAGAAAGGAAAAAATGGGGTTTTGGACCCCTTTTTGCACCCAAAACTTTTAGGATCTTTTTTCTGATGAAATTTTAGCAGCACCTCCTCCTTCTCTGTGTAAAAACCTGCAAAAAACAGTGACCTACTTCGCTGGAATTTACAGCAGAAAACACTACATAAAGTATGTTAGAAGTTAGCACCAAAAACTCAGAAAAAACAGTGCAAAAAGCTGAACTTGAAACTATGTAAAACTTGAACTTCTGGTGGCCTAAAAATGGGTTTTTAGGCCTTGAAATGACAAGTAAATTGCAGATTTATAATACCAAACTAATCTACTATGAATGAAAGCCATAAAACAAGGGTTTTATTCACTATACAGTGAATAAAACTTAGTTTTAAAACAGTGACAAAAATATGAGCGAAAATGCAAAATACAAAATGAAACCCTAAATAAATGAATGGATCTTGAAGATAAAATGCAAGATAGGTGCTTGGCCTGGGAGGCCCTCTTTCAAACCCTTGGATCTGCAAAATAACTGTGAGAAATCTACAAAATACAGCAAGAGGTGAGCAAAATAAAAATATCTACAAAGACCTTTGTAGATCTAGCTAAAACTACTCACAAATAGATGTAAATAACCATTCACAACTAAATCCCCTTTGCAAAGACCTTAGCAAGGGGCATCTATGCATGTATAATGAAAAATAAACTCACAAATGAAAATGTTATACCTCAGATTTGAAAATGGAAAGCCAACACCATGAAACAAGAGTTCCTCCAAAGATTTCACTTGATTATGACCCAACTAGGGCAAAGCTTGATACAAAAGAGCCTCTTAGGGCTTGAGCAAAATGAGCAAGAGAAATGTGAGAGAAGAAGAGGAGAGAATTTGGTAGCATAACCTTAGCATGAGAAAATTGTCTGGAATGAAGGAGAGGAGCCCTCCTTTTATAGTTGAAGAAGTCCCAAACCCACTCCTAAATCAAAGGTCCAAAACATAGATCTAAACTCTAGCTCTCCTCCACCCTTAGATCTAGGTTTGTTGACTTTGCAAACCATCTACCAATCATAACCAAGGGTGCCTCTTCAAATCAATGGTCAAAAAGATAGATCCATGTCACAAAGAAGTTTAACCCTTAGATCTAGGGTTTCCATGACTCAAGTGGGGCCCCCATTAACTCAAATTTTAATTTTATTATTTTTATTTGTTATCTTTTATTTTAATCTTTTTATTCTTTTATTTTTTATCTTTTGTTTAATCTTTTATTTTAATTTTAATTTTTTATCTTTTAATTTAAGTTTTAATCTTATATTTTATCTTTTATTATTTATTTTTATCTTTTTATTTTTTAATCTTTTATTTTTATTTTTTTTATCTTTTATTTTATTTTTTTTATATTTTATTAAGACAAGAGAAGCGCCCCACTTAGGAGATCTTCAAAAATTTATTTTGACCATGGGGGTGTTTATTTAAATAAAAATTGACTATGCTTAGCGACCCCCAAACTCAATTACCATGATCTTATTTGATTTTTTCCTTCAAAATCAAATAATTTAATTTTTCACCTTAGGAAATTGAATTAATTTCCTAGGAAAAAATACCTTGTCTTAACCAAAATTGGTCTAACTTTCTAACCCCTTGTCAAAATGGCATGAGACTTGAACCAATGGCTTAGGGGGTGTCATAGCATTTTCATTTGCATTCATAGCCCCTATTACAAAATGTGAAGGTTCAAGTGATTACATTATTACATCAAAACTTAATTAATTAACCACCAAATAGTAAAGTTAATTAATTAGAAAAAATCAAAATAAAAATTAAAATCCTAACGAAATTCTGCAAGACTACAAGATATGGCTAGCATGGTCATGGACAACAACTTGAAACCTTAGCCACCTCATGGGCTTGATTATGAGAACGCCAATTAACCACTTTGGAGGATTGGTGAGTGAAAAACCCAACCAATTAAAATTGTTAAATGACAAAATCAACTGGAAGGAGAAAAAACACTCGGTGAAGGGCACTTCCCTGATAATAAAGTCTATGGTGACATCCTTGGAGGAATGACCCATGCTGACATATAAAGTTACATTAATTATCCCACGTAGGGGAGCGGACATTTCGTGTACAAAGGGGCAAATTGCCTTGCAGAAGTAAAAAATCCATAGTTTTCCATGGTACAAATGCACAATAATGTACATCGGTAATGTACATGAAGTTGCCACCTAGTTGAAATAGTTGGGCAACAGGATAGACAGTCATCTATGCTCCCAAATTGTAAAGAGGATGGCCAAATGAAATTGAAAAAGACTTCAATGAACCACACTCGCAAAAAAAAACTTGATGCATGTGGCTAATTCAGATTTTAAGTAAGCTGCCATAGTCACGAGGGAATTGAAGAGGCATTCATGAGGTGATGACAAACTTCCATTAATTATCCATGAATCATAATATTCAGTTAGCTGCTTTGTTCTTCATTAACCCCTTGCTTCTTTAGATTGTAATAAGAAATTCCTGCTCTTATTTTGTTAAGTATTGGCTTCTTTAGCCTAGTGGACTGTGGGATAGCTCTAGTGGTTGAGTGCTTTGAGCTTCATGCAAGCGGTCTTGGGGTCAATTCCCAGGGATGGCTGCCTTTGTTGTGTGCCTCACTCAATGGCCATGATGGGTCAGGCACTATAGTCAGCACTAAAGGGTTTCCACAGGGTACCATCTGTGAACATAGGGAAGTGCCCAGGAGTTTCCCCATGAGGTTTCCCTTGGAAACAAAGTATCGGCTTCTTTCAATTTTAAGTTGTATAAACAACAGCACATAACATTAGAAGTTGTTATGCCCTTTATTACATATGTAGCATAGAATTTGAGCACTTCCCACATGACATATGAACTGTCAATAACCTGGAATACCTTTATCTTAAAAGTACACAACGAGTGGGCAAAATAGGCCAAGTTATTTAACAGCTATAGCATACCTTGATCCCTGCTTCATTGCATACATCACAGAATGGAACATCAAGATTCTTGAACAAACTTCTCAATTCAAGGAAGGCTCGAATTCCTAAGCCAATTTTTCCCTCTTGAGTAGCACACAACCATTGGTTTTTTAAAAGGTCTTCAAGAGTTTTTTCCTTCTGACCCATAGAAAATTGTTTGAATGCCAATGGAACCTGACCTGGATCACCCTGTGAGTCTTGCTTTGCCTGCATTCAAAGGCAGGACCGACAATCGTAGAGATTTTAGAGTAATAAACAACTTTTAGAATTTGACTTCTCAAATCAAAGGAATACACAAATATAAAAGATCACAGATCAAATTCCAAAGGCAAGTAAACCATGATAAGGAGGATTTACCAACATAAATATTACAGCCCAACGTTACCATTTCCTTCCAAATTATACATGAACTAGAGCTAACGTTTACCTTGTGAATGGTTTAAAAAGTTCTCTGATTTCTGTTAAAGTAATTTATCCTCCATTATTCATTTGATGGGCAAAAGTATTGTGCCCGTTCATAGACAAAGATAATCCCTGATTGAAGCTTTAAATTTAAAATTTAAAATCAATGTTACATAATCTTGAAACCCAAAACTACCTGAGTGTCAAGGCGAATATTCAGTGCCTCAATGTTTGATATTTGCCCCTTGCCAGATTGATCCTGAAGAATTGCCTCTATCTGCACAGCACAATAATGAAAACCAATAAGGAATTCACACAAATGTGATACAACGAAGTTTTCCTTAAGGATAGTTTGCACTTTGCTGAAGGGATATGAAAGTAATGCATAAGCTTGATGAGATGAGACTCAAGAGTCGTTCTAAAGAGAAATAAGCAAATTTCAGGACTGTCAACACCAAAGATTTGTCGCTCCTCCTATAAAGCTGACATCCGAGAAAAAAATATGTGTTTCAAATGTGAAATTAATAGCCATGTATTCAGAGCTTTGTAAATCATGTATAGAAGGTGAGACGTAAAAATGTAAACTCAGCACCATCATTTTGTAACCCCCAAAAAGTTAAAAAGCATGCCACATTTTCAACCAGCCATGAATCCAGAACTTTACCTTGCATCTGTAAAAGGAAGTTGAAAGGACAAACAAAGGCATCTTTTTGGAAACAATTGAAAGCAGAAAAGTAAAAGGAGAATGGTGCAATAATATCTGTAAGACCCTCGGAGGGGCATCTCCATGGCATCAATTGCCCTTTTTGTAAAAAAATTCTCAAACCCAACACCGGTTTCAGAACCCAAAGAATTATTCTCCAAGATCAATGCTAAACTGTAAATGCATTCATATCTGAACTATATAAACTGAAACACTATGAATTTAACTAGCAAAATACAGCGGAATAGAACAGACAATCACATAAATTTGACACAGCAATTTTTGGGTAAAATACCCCTGGAAAAACCCCGGAGAGAAAACCAGTTCAAGAGAGAATTTTGATTAATGAGTTCATAGAAAATTTGTTGCAACAGTAAAAAAACAGCATTAAATGCTCTAGTTCTTTCCTAGAAAATCATGCCCAGCTCCTCAAAATCCATGCCCAACTTGCTGTACAGTCTGTATAGCCCTGTACGGACTGTCAACAGCAATCGATTCCTCAGTTTCTGTGCCCAGAAATCATGCTGTACGATACCTCAATTTTCATGCCACCAACCTGCTGTATGACCATCAAAAATCATGTCACTTTCTCTTTTGTACGGACCTTGAAATTCAAGTCTTTCTCAGCTGTATGGACCAGAAATCTGTGTATTTAATGGCTGTATAATTATTGTGATTTGTGCCATCTTCCCTCCGTAGGATTAGCACCCCGTCTCTGCTCTTCTTCTCCTCTTTTCTTCAGCTCTCTTGCTCTCTCTTCACTTTGTGTCTATATCTCTCCTAAAATTCCTTTCATCTCTTTATAAATGAAAAATGACTCTAACTCTTCATCTTCCAAGATGGATGGCCAAGATTAAATCTTGGGGTCTCAAGATCAATGCCTGTGATAATTTTGCATTTTATCACAACTTAAGTCATTTTCACTCACCATAAATCAAAAGCCACTTTAACTTTATAAAAATAAAGTCAATGTCTAGGAAAGTCACTTTTGGTCTCTTTCTACATGCTTAGACACCAAGCCTATGTAGAAGACCATCCAAGCTATAAAAAGTTAAAACTCAACACTTTTCCTGTTCTTGTAAACGTTAGTTTTTCCAATGTATGACTTCAGATCTGAGTCTGAGTCGCAATACCTTCTTCGCACTTATAATGCATGGAAGGGAAATGTTTTCAATGTCATTGAATATTATCCTTAAAAAGTTAAATATAAAACATGAAAACACTCAAGTATAACCACATCTTCAACCATAATATCAAAGAAATTAGTAATCCTTTGAGCAGGATGTTTTTGGCTGCAATCTAAGTCATCTGACACTGGGACATGGGGTCCTGGGTATATCGATGCCCAGCACAGGACAGACATCCCTGAAACAAGATATATGGGGACAGATAAATAACAGAAATAAAGACACCAATTATATGAACATTTAGAAAATTGAAATACATCAAACACACATCGGGACACATTTATGGGCACAATGGCGCACTTCTGCACACACTTTTCTAATTATTTGGACATTATTTTGTGTCCTGAGTATCAAACAGTAAATGTCCAAGACTCCAAGCATCAGATATGCTAGACTCATGAAACAGGGGGGAACTCGGGAGATTATCCAGTATCCTAGGCTGCAATATTATACAAATACAACAAACAGTGGACAGCACTTTTGTGATTAAAAGTTTTCCGGCATGTACTTCCATGTTCCCTTGCAATGGCTGCAAGTACATTGAATTTTACATCGACACAATCATAAATTTATTATTTTCTTTACAGAAACAGTGCATGCATTATTTTGGGCACTCTGAAATATCAAAAGTATCAGTAGAAGTTTTCTTTTCTTTTCAAATTTGGGTTTCGTACAAAATAATGGACTCTGAGGAAGGAGTAGATGAATTCTTAATTATTTGAAGGGCCCACCAAGATTCAATTCCTCAAAGAAGTGACTGGTATGCAAGGGGGCATTTATTAGCGGACTCGACATGGCCGTTTAAGTTGGTCCATGCAGTACACACCCAAAGGAGCACATGGATGTGCCGACCCCTTGAAAGGTGATTAATGCCCACACTTCATCATAGGAAGCTTCCTCGAACATGTGGGCATACTGCAGTAAATCAGATTTCGAAGCATCTTGAGAAACACATGCAAAACAATATGTTTGAAGATTAATCTTTCAGGTTAATCAGAGACACCATGGTTAAGTTTTATATTGTTTTTCACTTCAGTGCTTCTATAAACCACTGTTTGGTGAACAGTGGTGCTTCCTTTTGGAACATTTTGATATGAATCTTCTAGGTCATCCAGCTGTTTTCCAGCATTCTATAGTAGCCTGTCTTTGAATGGTTTTGGTTGTGGGAGCTCCTCACAACTTAAGCCAAAGAAGAAGCATAGGAAAGTGAAAGGAATGGCACATATTGAAATCAATACACAACAAGAGCAGTTGTGATCTAATGTCTCTATTCATCACAATGAAATTGCCATGCCAGTCAAAAAATTATGTGTAGATGGTCAAATTTGACAATCACATTAGCAAAATACTAGTTCTAAAGAGGATAAGGTGTCAAGTCAGGGAATCCAGGCATCTGGACAATATGGAATTAGAGGGTATGGTAATCCTGTATTATGAAATGGACAAGATGCATTAAATGCTATTTCCAATTCGATATGACAATTACAACACTTCCCATACAATTGAATAGAGTTGGTTCCTTGAACTTGATGGGTTCTCCGTTACATGCAGCTTTGTCAAATCTGGCATGGCATTAGGAATCCTTCCCAGCAAAGAATTCTGACAGGATTTCTCCAAGGCACAGGGAATGATGTGTCAATGCCAGCAATGAAGAAGCTTTTAATATATAATGGTTGCCAAGGCAGCACAGATGCACAAGTACATGTGGAAATCTTGGACTGTATGCAGACAACCCGAACATTCTCGCAAGACTTTTATCATCAGCATGCCTTTATATGTATATGTATATATAAACATAAATGTTTATATTAACCTTGGTCTTGATGGAGCCAAGGATGATCTTATCTCTTGAATATGAACTAATACAGATGGAGTGTTGCAACACAAATGCCATTATGATAAGAATAATATCTTCTAAGTATTCTTATGGTGTTGTAACATAACTAGTGTTATGCTCATGATATTAGACCTGGATCTCCTCTTCACTGGGCCTATGGGCAAGGATACACATGCCAGCACACAGAGAATTCAATCTAAGATTTACATTAATAATAGTAGAGTTGTTTAATGAACTAGTTGAGTTTGAATATTTATGTTTCTTATTCATGTGTTTTGCTTTACGAAATTACAGATATATTAAATTATTAATGACTCTGTGATATGAGGACAGACGTGTCCACACATACATGAGAACATGATTAAAATTTCACTATGTAAAGGCATGTATGGCTCTTTAGTGGAATTCATACTCGTGAAAACTCTTAGTTCTCCTATAAGTGCTTATTCCTTTTGGTGTGGTTGAAAATTGAAATATTTTTTGTACTCTCATTATTCTTGGTGAATTTGTCTTCATTCATGATGACACATCTAGCTGAAACAGCAGTTATGATACTTACATGCAAGACGTGCACATGCCAATATCTATCACGCATTGTTATAACTCCAGAATCCAAAGGCCTACTATAAAATATAAGACAGTTTATCGATTTCCCAAATGAGACCTGTCGATGGATTTAGACGTGACACAGATGAGCTCACTGCATTAACTGTTGAATTTTTGTACCTAGGGAAGTGCTTCCCTAGTGACTTTGTGCCTAAGTCACTAAAAGGGCACAAATGGCATGACCCTTGTGTTAATAAACTTGAGGTGAGTAATTAATTCACTTTAGAGAATAAAGTGACTTTTTAAATAAATTTGAGTATAGTTGAGAGAAAAGTGATTTTTCTCATCCATTGATGAGAAAATACTAGATTAAAAGTGGGCCCTTGATCTAGTGTCCTTTCAGCTACCCCAGAAAGGTGAAATGAAAAGACAAGAGAAAACAATAAAAAAGGCACCCATTCCTCAATTTACTCATCCATGAGACTTGGAGAGGAACTCAACTTGAGAAAAGGAGAAGAGCTGAGAAAGAGAACCTTGGCACAATTCCCAAGGAGGTTCAAGCAGCAGGAGAGAGAAAGCAGAAGGCATGATTTCCAAGACAAACTGTACAGCATTGGCACAATTTTCAAGATAAGCCTGGTATGCACTTCAACGAGGAAGTACAGCATTTAATACTTTTAATTTCCAGCACAAAATTTGAGGTACAGCATTTAATTCTGGGCATGCATTTTGAGGTAATTCTGTGCACACAGTTCGAGGAGTACAGCACTAATTTTGAGGAGAAAATTTATGTTGTTTCTGAGCATTAATTACCAGCATAGATCGTACAGTGTGAGACTGTTCTGGGCACATGTTTGCTGGCTGTTCTGGGCACAGAATTTGAGGCAATCAGGTCTGCACAAGAAACGAGGAAGCCGTATAGGCTGTTTCTGTCAGTGGGCACAAGTTTCAATGCCATTAATGTCTGGTTGTGAGATAAGTTAACTGCTGCAAATTAATTATATTGTTGTACATTTTCTCTTCAAGAAAGAACAATAATAATACACCTCTCTCTAACATGTTTTCCAGTTTCACCAAGTTGGGGTTTTGCCTGGGCAGTTTGCCAAAATTTATGAGTCTGCAAACTTCATGGTGTGAAAGTTTTTAAACTTCTGCCTTTTATTATTTGTACACTCTCCTAGTGTTTCCAGTTTAATTTGTTTATGAGAAATCAGCATAGTTACAGCAGTGATGCTCATTGTTCATTGGGTTGGGACATTAAACAATGTGAATAATAACTTGAAAACCGGGATGGAGAATGCACACTAAAACTTACATTAACGTATTGGTAACATGGTTTGAGGTTCATGTGGAGTCAATCATCTTTCTTCCTCAACTAGTGAGGTGAGCTTATTTGGATGCACATCATTTTTGCCCTAGTATATACTACAACATGCATCTATGTTGCATGTAACAGTGACACTCTTGCCAGTGCCCACCACCCTTCAACATTGCCTTGTCAATACTCCTCTACACAAAATTATATAGCAACATTTGCTGAGTGGTGTGCAATCTTGGTCAGAACAATTACAAGAAACGAGATCCTTATAATCTCCACCAAATTAAAGAGAAAATGCCATAAGCAGGATCCTTACTGTTGCAACTATAGAGCCCAATAATGCCTCCTGTTGCATTAAGAATGGCATTCCATTGCTGGTTACTCGCATCCCTTGTCCAGTTTAATTCACATTGAAGGAAATTTCTCTTTGCAAGAGCACTCATCTCTTTATAATGCTTGCATTATTGTCTTAGAAACACACACAACAAGGGATCAAGGGGTTTTCTTTAGCCTCTTCATGACTAATTAATCCACAGAAACTGACATTACAGCCAGTTCCGCCGAAGAAATGGCATGTCTCTAAATCGCATGTGTGTTTGTGACATGTGATCAGCTGTGGTAAATATGGTATCTGTGCAGTTCATGAGTGCTATTAGTCCAATGTTTTATAATGGTGAGTGTTACCAAATAAACCAGCAGGGCTAGGTTTGGCAAGCATATAGGAGGAAAGCTAGACCCAATGTCACCTCGGTCTAGCTCCTCAACTTCTTTGAGAGTTGTACCTACAAGGGGAGAGCCTTGTAATGGTTGCCTGCAAGACAACAAAAGTATTCTTCCCTACTGTTTTAAGATCAGTGCCTTGGAATGGAGTCAAACTTAGTGGCAGGCTATATAAAGTTTAGTATGCAAAAGTTCACGGCACTATAGCAAATCAACTTCAAAAATATTAATATGCACATCCAACTATATCAAGGTGACATCGATCATGAACATAGGATAGATGCAAAATAGTTCAGTATTCATGTCATTAGTATTGGCACTAATAACCATCGACAAGTAGTAACCAGCAATCACTTTTCTTATCAAATTAGCACTTGTAATTGGTAAACGTGTCTCACATATCATCATATGATCAGCAATAGGAGGTTAGTGTTAAATGTGGCATTAATATCAGCGTCAATAGTAGGTATATCAGTAGTAGATAACAACACAACGTCAATCTTAAAATATTATGAGACATCACAAGTTTTCCCACAGTAAACAACCAGCATATACTTGAAATGTGTACTACATAGGCAGTGTTATCATTAATTGTACTAGCTGTTATTATCACTGTAAATCAACACATAAACTCAGAAATCTTAGGGCCCGAAATTTTAGGGCCAAAGTTTTAGGGTCAAGATTATAGTGCCGAAATATTAGGGCCCAAAATTTTAGGCTTGGGCCCGAAATTTCAGGGCCAAAGTTTTAGGGTCGAGATTTTAGTGCCGAAATCTTAGGGCCTATGTAGTACACATTTCATGCCCTAATTAGCAAGCCTAGAGGAACATTTCATGTAGGGATGTTGATCATAGATCCGTTATGCCAGGGATTGAGATGAAATTATATCCCCTTCTCTTGTCCCTTATCTAAAACTTTACATTCTTGTTTCTTAGTTAGTTTAGTGTCTTTAAGTTTGCTATTTATGACCAAAAACCCTAAAAATCAGATATATCAGAAAACCCTAAAAATCTTAAAACTTAAAAAACACAAAAAATAAGCATTCTAAAATATCGGCCCTAAAATGTCAGTCCTAAAATTTCGGGCCCTAAAATCTCGGCCCTAAAACTTTGGACCTAAGATTTCGGGCCCTAAAATCTCGGCCCTAAAACTTTGGACCTAAGATTTCGGCCCTAATCTTTGGCCCTAAAATCTCGGCCCCAAGAAGTTCGGCCCTAAAACTTTGGTCTCCTAAAATTTCGGGGCCAACATTTTCGGCCTGCCTTTTTTAACCCTAAACCACCCTAGGTTGGCTTCCTCCACTGTATACTACTGCATTATCTTTGCTTTCTATTGTGATTTCAAGTACTGATATTTACTGCCCAAAAGGACTGTTAAGGCAATCTCTGTTAAGTTTTAACATGTTAATAATTTTGATTATTACTATTAATTACACTTGTTAAATGATAACACTTTCTACTGTTCAGCTCAATAATTGACTGCCATATAATTGACATTGAAATGTTCTCTTCCATTGAACTTTATTGGTTGGAATAGCTTACTGTGGGTATGTATATTTACTCTATAAGTCTATTATCTGACCAAGTACCTGCAATATCTTACTTTCCATTGACTCCACGTTAAAGACACTAGTCACATTTATAGAGTTGCATAAAAAAACTTGTGCTTTGTTAAGATTGTTTACAGGCATTAAAGGGCTCTTCCCTGGGTATACAACTCCCAAAGAAGTCAAGGAGCTAGACTGAGGTGACATTGGGTCTCGTCTTCTTTATACATGTTTGTCAAATTGAACCCTGCTAGTTCAATTGGTAACAGTGAGCGCCTATAAAAGCAATCTAGGAACACAAGCTCCATCATAAGAAAGATGAACAATATCTCAAGATTTTCCCACTCACCCATAATTTATTATATAGATACATGGATACACTAGTTCTCTTACAAATGAGATGGACCTCCATACTTATATTCCCTGATATATGAGAACTACTCCTAACTAACGCCAATTTATTTCAATAATGTGTAATAAAAGATTAATAAGTAACCTAACATGTTAAGTAAATGATTATTTTATGGAATTGCACCTGGGGTAAGATGCTCTTGGAAGTCAGTCCATATAAGATTTTGTATCCTCGCAGATTAGAAAGGCTATGGAACCAAGTGTTCATAACTTCTGTCACAACCCCATATTTACTTCTAATGGCTGCAATTGGTTCTATGTTCACAATCCCTTTTGGTTCTATGTTCACATTTCAAAAGCTCATTGATTCACTTTGCAATGATATTATAATCAATGCAATACATGGTAAGCCAATTAATTATATCTCTAAGCCTTGTAGGATTTTGGATGATGATTCTTGTTGACCATTATGAGTGATATGCGCACCAAAACAACACTCAAACATATGGTGCAACATACAGATGAAATGATTTTGTCCTCATCATGAATCTTAAGCAATCCATTGCAATGAGGGATAAGAATAAGATTCAGTCTCTTAGGTATTGTATCAACTCAAAGATACTTGTTAATGATATTGAATTGAATTTGGGAGGACCATAGTAGATTTGGCCAAATTTTTGCACCTCATCTTGGCCAAGAGCATATTAAAGGAGGATCAAAATTTGATATTGGAAAATTCAATGGGAAATATTCCTCAAGAGCAAAGAAATTCTCAAAGATAATTCCTACCAAAAGAAACACTAGAGCCAAAATTCAAGAGACAACAATGCAGGGAGAAGATAAATGAGATGACTACTCTCACAGAAGGAAACAAATTGTGATACTAATGCGTCAAGAGGAAAGTGAACGGTTGTCAATTGGGTGTAGCTTCAGTCACTGGGAGGAAATCAGTTATCCTTCCCCACCTGAATTCAAATCTCACATTGTAAAATGCTTGCTCTCTTAGTGAGGAAATTTTTTAATTGTTGACTTGGCCTTGAGCCCTAAAGAATATGTTTTACCCTGGGTACCATCCTTAGAATGAGGGGAATTACCCAATGGGTTTCCACAAGAAATGCATTAAGAAAAAAAAAATAAAGAGGAAAGCTAAGTCACCTGACACGGGGACACGGGACACGAAGGACACGGGGATTCAAGTGTCCGACACGGGCACGGTGACCCCGGAATCAGGACACGTAGGACACGTTATATATATATATAT
>LPNX011064518.1:710800-721528 GCA_001517045.1 Pseudotsuga menziesii
CTGTTTTCTGGACACGCGTGTCCGAAAACAAGACACGCTGCAAAGACGTATCGGACACGTTTTGTCAGCGTGTCCGTGTCCGACACGCGGACACGGGACACGCAGGCCCTTTTGGACGAATCTGGTTTCATAGGAGGAAAGTGAACAGAATTATTACTCTCATAATAGTAATACTATTGTGTCAAGAGGAAAGTGACCCCGTAAAATTGTGGAACAACTTCATGGACAAGAGGAATCCTATTATTCAAGAACAAGGTATTATTATTCTCACATTAGGAACACTATTGTGTCAAGAAAAAAGTGACCCTATGAATAATTGTAAAGAAATGTTCAAACACCAATAATAGCTCCCTGATCAACCGTGTTGAAAACAAGGCCATGCACTCTCTTGCTTGGTGACTTCATGGAAGAATATGTGTCTAAGACTCTAAGTTCAACAAATTTGTGTCGATATCAAATCTATTGGAGGAGAAGACCAGAAGTAAAGATCCCTTCACTTGCTCCCAAATTGCACTCCCACAGAGAGCAATCAAGAAACCCATGTTTATACTATATAGTAACTCTAACAGATGATTACATGATGCAAACCCACATAGCTTGGTGTTCTTAACTAATGCCAATTCCATTCCCTCGTTCATGATAGGATCCACTAGAAACACTACTAGAACGGCATGTTTCAATGTTTCTAAGCGTTTTGGGCACTACAACATTATTTGGGTAGGCATTTCCTGCAACATATGTTCCATCAATTTAGAGAAGTCCCTGTGGTCCGCCGAATGCACACCAGCAGCAAAAATCTTCTGAAAGTTGTCTCCTCACTTATGAAAGTGGGAGAGGTGTGGCCTTGGGGCCAAGCACAGAGCCAGGTACTATCACCTACTCCTAGCTCCTCCATTTAGGCTAACTCCTAACGAAGCCAAGGGGGGTAGTCCCTAACAAAGAGTTTCTATGGCTCAATGTATTTTAAGTGTTTTTGGTGTATGGTGATGCGGTAGGGTGTTGTTTAGGAGTTTATTATGGTGAAAAGATCACAGATCTAAAACTTAAATAGCACAAAGGTATACTTGCAATAATTTAAGGACAACACAACTAATTGATTTAAGCAAAGGCATCCATAATGAAATAAAATATGCACTTCAGATATATAAATGAAATGAGCACAAGACCAGTGCCTTACCCGATGGGTAACTGAGTCAAAATTGTAGTGCTTAAGATGCAAAGATACAAGCTTTCAGTGTGTTTGTGAGATCATTTTGCAAGTGTTCTTTGTAAATTTTATAAATTTTTAGTGATCTTGATTATTAAGGCAAAAAAACGCAAGGTATGAGTCCAACCGAAAAAGTATACCTTCAATGGCTCCCCTTGGTGACCTGACGGACCGTCCAGTATTCTAGGCTAGGTGTCTGAAGGATTTAACCAACAAACTAGAACTGTATGACAATGGTGATTTTTGGCGCCACCAGTAGGAATTTCCCCACTACCTGAGTATCTCTCGAAACAACGCCGGTTCATTGGTTTATGGGGGTGAAGATTTTATTATGGTTATCACTTGGAAGATTGACAATTTCCGATCACCGTTCAGAGTACGAATCCAACTTTTTTAAGGTCTGCAGAGCATACTAAGTGATGAAAAGCAACGAAGTAAATTTTATGGGGGATGTGTGTTGGAAATATTTTATTAATTATGAGCACACAGATGAACCTCTCCGACAGAGAGTGCTCTTGACTTTGTCTTATGACAGAAGTGCAAAAGCCTTTGGCCAATCTATATACCTAATGCAAGGAAAATGCAATGTAACTATGTTCTCCGACAAAGAGTGCTCTTGACTTGGGTTATGGCAAGTTCAAGAGACTTTGGTTTCCTTTTAAGAGACAAGCAGATTGTAAATGCGGAAACCAAGTGATAGCTCAAAAAGATTAATAAACAATGACTTGAAACAAACTATTTTAGCAAAAATAAATTAAACTAGCAACTAGTGTCTTAAGCATAAAATGAAACTACTCTAAGCATGCTAATAACCAAACAAAAAGACAACCCAAGGCTCTTCCCCAAATGGGGGAAGGAAAACACAAAGTGTGAGAGGCCTTATTCCACTTAGCCTTTTTATTAATCAAGTACAATATTGAGGACTTTCAACGTTTTGGGAATTGAAAGTAAGCAAAAACTTGAAACCGAAGTCTTATGACTTCTTTTACAAAAAGGAGAGTGAGAAGCTTTAGATCTTCTTGTTTAGCACCATGTTCATTGGGTTTTGGATCTTCCCTATGGTTTCTTGATGTGTTTCTCTTCTTCTTTGGGTAATCTCCAAGTGTTTTAGGTTCAAGTCTCTCTTTGCTTCACCTTTGCACTTTATTCTCCTCTCAATACCTACAACAAACAAAAATCCAAACAACTCATGCACCCATTAGTCATTAGCAAAATAAATCAAACTTGAAACTAATCTAAGATTAAGATCTACAAACTTAAATCTAAGATGCAAAATTTTACATGCAAAGTGGGAAAGAAGAAGAGGGTAAAATGGAGCAAAAAGGAAGCAAAAAGAAGGCTGAAATGAATGAGGAAAAGAGGAAAAAAGGGGGAGCGAACAGCAGTAAAGAATGCTGCAAAGCAGTGAAAGAAGAGGCTGAAAATAATGACGAAAGAGGGCAGCCAACAAAAAGGATAGTTGGTTGCAACAAAAGTGAAAAATAAGGCAGCGAAAGGGGTGAAAAGAGAGGGCAGCAAACAGTAAAAAATGGGGCAGTGACAATGGTGAAAACAGGGCAGCGAAAGAGAGGGAGAAGGCTAGGAGAAAAGGATGGACGAGAGCAAGAAGTTGATGAGAACAAGGTCTTGAAGATGAGGAAGAAAACAAAAAGAAGACAAAAACCAAGTAACTAGAAAGAGCTTTTTAGAAGTTTGTTGGAGAAGGCAAGAAAGATCCGAAACCGCTTGCAACCCTGCAAACAAAATATATTAATAATGGAACACTTGTATGCTGAAGGTATTAGATGTCGAGAGCTCCAACTAGATGCAACCCCTGAAGACACAAACACTCAATGCAAATTGATTAGAAGCCTAAGTACTAGATTGTTAGTCTTCAATAAACATAATAATCAAATTGCAATGCAAGCGTAGGGTGAAAGAGATATTACTTCACATAGGATGAAGACACAATGCCAAACGCCCATCAAATGACCTCCAAAGTCTCAATATTTTAGTAACAAAAAGAAGTTTACAAATTCCACCAAAGTTTCTATGCCAAACTCTCCATCACAAATGAAGCTACAAGAGCCTCTATTTATACAAAACAACACAACCTAAAACCTAAAACAGACTCGGCATTGAAAAGAGCCAATGGCACAATAGACAGAATCGACTTTCCAATCAAATCCCTGTTAATTCCTGCCTTGGAGTGCGAATCTATTCAACAGACTCGAACCGCAATAAACGAGAGTGGGGAGGTGGCCTCCACCTTGGCAAGGCGCCCCCCACTCTTTCTTGGAGAAATCACCCATCGAACAGGAAAAAGCCAAGTGTATCCATGTGCACCAAGAGAAGTCTGCGTGAGTCTTTTGACATGCAGATTGCCACAAGCACCCAAAAAACGAGGAGTAGAATCACTCGACTGCATTTTAATCGGCTGCTAGAGGAAATCACATCATGGTGAAATGCCACGAACTGCTCTTTCAACTGCCAGTGCCGATGTAACTGCGGGTCCACTCCACCATACACATTCGCTTGGTATCCACATCACTGCGAGACCTCATATCACATTGGTTTAGCGTGAGTCCTCCTCACGTCATCCTTTTATGAAACAACTCGAAACCATACTTTAAATCAAAGTTTGATTTGCCATGTCATTTTTCTTATGAATCAAATCGCATGCCTTGGTAATGAATACTTTATTCCATGGCTTAAAATAATAATATAAAGTTTCTCCACGTAAGCGCGAGCTGTTAGTTTTTCAACATTTAAGCTAGCATTATGTTAGGATCTTTTCACTGAGAGAATAACAAGCACAGCAATAACATAAGCACATCACATGAGACAAGAGACACAAAGAGTTTTGATAGGGGAAACCATAAATGGAGAAAACCCCTCAACTTCCTCTAAGATAGTATCACCACAAGATGTGAAACCCAAAACAGTAAGATGACCTCCCAACACAACAGCAGCCTTCTGTCTTCTGTCAAGCCAAAGTATTTCCTTCTCCAAAGGTGTGCCACACTTGAGAGAGCAAGTGATGTAATTCACAAGTGATAAATAGAGAGACTCTCACTCTCTATTTATATTCTTCCGTTGACTTGAAGTGCACTCAACCATGTAGGCTTAACTTACAATTACTTACTCGAGCCTACACCTTAATTAGTGTATAATAACCCAAGTGCCCTGAAACTGTGGGGACTTACCTAATGACTTGACAAGACTTGTTTACATTAATAATCCTCCCGATCGGAACATCGGGGTAAGACAATATGACTCAAATACATAATAGAAACATCCCGGAATAAACATCGGGTTACAATATATAAAATACATATAAGAATACATTCCGAAGTTACATATACATCAACACGAGCTCCATTAATGCTAATCATGAGCTCACGTCACCCTCCATGCTAGCGTGATCCATCCACTAACATTATGGTTTAATTTCTTTAATTCAAAGCATGGGAGGGTTCCCCCATATCCCAATCGCATGCATGCTTTCATATCCTCACGTCACCTTCTCTATGCATATTAATTTAAACTTCAAACTTTAAACCAGAGTTTATGTGCCATGTAATTTTGAGAAGGTCGTAAGACTTATGGCCCACGTGCCATGTCACCCTTTACCATTAAAATATTCAAATTTGACTTTGAATTTGACTTTTTTATTTTTGGACTTAGTGCAATTTTATCCAAACTTAGCATTTAAATGCTACTTTGACGCTCTATTAGCCGAATGATGACTTTCGGGATGCTTATGCTGGCCGAAACATAGTGAAAGTAGCCCCTGGGTAAAGATGTTGCTCCAGGCTTGAAAATGAGCCCAACCATGCCGAAAATGGTCTTTGGATCACATATTTTTTACATTTTGAAGATTTCCAATTAAACCATTAAAAAATGGCTTAAAAACGGAAAAATTATTTTTTCTCTAAATCAAACAAAACTCTAGGGGGACCTAGTACATGTTCATACGACTCAATTGGAATGCCTAGCATGTTGAAAAACATTGACACGAAGGCTCTAATAACCTCCCAAGGCCGAAACATCAAGACAACTACCCCAGCTTTGGAGGTGCGAGTGAAAAACTCGGAAATTATTAGTCATTTGTTCAACAACCAATAATAACCAAGGGAAAAAACACTCTAGGCTAGTCGACTTGATGCTTAAGTCCGAGAAGCCGAGCCTTTTATAAAAATTTAAATGCTAGGACATTTTTTACAATTTCCCCCAGGGGGTATGAACCAGTGTTATCGGAACCGGACCGGAACCGGCAAAACCGACCGGTCTGACCAGTTTACAGGGTTAGCCGGTCCGGTCAGCAAAAAAATGGAAAAAAACCGGATTTTTGTCCAGACCGGGTATGTAACCGGCCGGAACCGGCCAAAACCGGCCGAACCGGCCGGTCTGGACTGGGGACTCAAGAAACTCAATTTAAAAAAAAAAACCAGAAAACTCAATTTTTAATAGCTTGTGTGACTTGTGGGATGAGGAGTTATGAGTATGGTTGAACTGGAAAATTGTTGTAACTTATCCATCAGTAGTGGGTGCTAGTTATGAAGAAATGTACCTTTATAGATCTTTCCATTGTTCTTCCAAAGTCCAATATTTCAAGATTAATTCCAATGCTTGTGGCCTGATTCAAATGGATTTCTGATAAACCATACATGGACTATGAGTTCTTATAAAAAAAATTAGTCCAAAATCTCTAATTGCAGCAAGACTAAATAAGAGCTGGGCTGTTTGTGATGTTTAAGATTGGTAGATTGGATAATGCCATATTTGATTTTTTAATTCTAAGTACCTGGTTTGCTTACTTGCTCGCATATTATTCTTGTTAGCATCGGCTTGTATATTAACCTCATCCTTTTCTTTAATATTGAAATAATTTAACTTCATTCAAACATCTACCTATGCTTTTAACAGCTGAATTATCATTGGCTTTTGGCCAAGGAATCACTGTTATTGTTTTTGAAAGGTTACCTTTGGACAGGTTGTTGTCCACTATTGTGAAATCTTCATCCTTGATGAAAGTAGAGAAGGATGAGAGAATATTGGAAATATTAGGAAGGTTGTCCACGGAAAAAAAGAAAAATGCTTTTGGTTATTTGCTGGCATGTATTTCAGAAGCTAATTCTCAGACTTAAAATCCAAAGGGTCAATTGCCGTGAATATCTTGAACATAAACTATATTATTGGAGTGACACTCATCCTTTGAATGTCATTGGGTTTTGGCTAAGGAATCACCATTATTGCTTTGAAAGGTTATCTTTGGATTGGTTGTTGTCCATTGTTCCATTGTTCTATTGTTATATATTTTTTTACAAAATATGAATATTTTATGTATTTTTTAGTCAGCCGGTTTTTTACCCGGTTTTTTGCCGGTTCCGGTCCGGTTCACATTTTGGGCTTCGCCGGTTCGATGACCGGTCCAGTTCCGAAAACATTGGTATGAACATGTATTTTACAAAAAGTAAAAAGTTTAGCCCAAAACTGTAACTCTAGAGCACACTGAACTTCTGAACTTTAGAGATGAGCATTCATCATGCTCGATAACCGACGGCTCAATAGGAAGTTCAACTATTGTACAAAATAGTTGGTAATAGTCCCTAAGTTGATCTACTAGCAAGATCGAATCTATCGAGAGAATTACCATGTTCTCAAATAATGAACTAGTGTTTGTATTGACAATTGTTGTACTCTAGTTGTGAAAGCAACTCTATTGTCCTTAATACTAGTCTTGTTGCCCCCAATGCTCAAGTGTGAAAGCCATAACTGTTGCATCATTTGATTGGTATGCAAGCTACTGATTTCTTTCTTGGGTTTGTCCATGTTCATTGTATTCACAATGTTTCATGGCCTTGAATGAGACACCATATGCTAACAACAACTCAAACAGATGCTCCTAAGTTGAGTCCTCATTTAAAATGTTTAAATAAATGACCGTCTCATCTTTGTGAGGCTTACTAGTGCCTTCTTACATCACATGGTTTAAGCTTCATGTCAATATCTCATGCCTAATAAGTTCAATATAGCATACTATGTTGCACAAGGACCTGTCCCCCACCCCCAAGAAAATACTTGTTCCCGTCATCCCCACGTTTTGGGGACTTGAGGACCCCTAGGAAACATCCCCAATTTGTTGAGGACTTCATTAGGGACTCAAGGACTTGTTGGTCGTACCCAAAAACGTCACAAGCAGATTTCAAGGACGTTCAAGCAGATTTTCGAGACATTCCAAGTAGATTTCAAAGATGTCCCTAGCAGAATTTGGCAATGTTTTGGGCATGTATCTTCAATTTCGACAATGAACATTAATGATTGGACATTATGATCATTTATCCCATCCATATTTTTCGTTTTTTTCTAAATCTAAATCTGAATCTATACAAGTTGCAGCTCAAAATATGGGTTGTGTATGATGGATTTTGATTTGGGTTTCTAGTGATTTTGTGAACGAACTATTGTTCGTCACATTTAGTATCAGAGCCCCTTCTTTGGATTTTATGCTAATCTAGCCTTTGGCTAGAATTTTGAGACATTGTCTAGTCTATTTCAGATTTTCTGAATTTATTAGGTCTTTGACCTTACTCAAAAGAAAGAAAGAAAGTTAAAAAGAAAATAGAAAATAGAAGAAAAGGAAAAGTAAAAACAAAGAACTAAAAGAAGTAAAAAAAGTAAAGAGAAAATCAAATATAGAAACCACACATGGTTTCTTAAAAAACTATACATGGTTTCTTTTCCAACAATAAACAACACGTGGTTTAATAAATTCAAATATTACACAATAATATTCATATTATTAATATTGAATTTTAAATTAAAATTCTAATTTTCTAAACTTTGTATATATTAATTTATAAACATGACGTTTATTATTATAAAATTACTCAATCCCAAATTTTTAAAATATTGTTATTAATTATAATAATATATATTATTATTTATATATAGTTATTAATTTTAATTAGTATTGGGAAACAAAAAAAGAAAAAGAAAATCAGAAGGGATTAATAATTATTATTATAATAATTATTTTGGAAAGGAAAAGGTTATTTAACCTAATAAAAAGAAGACAAGAGGTAGTCAAAGGAAGACAAATTATCTCTGAAAAAAGTTAAAATCAAAGGAAGACCATATTATCATCAAAAGAAATCAAAAGACAAGGAATACCATGGAAACTAGTTTACAACTACAAGTAATAAAATTAGAAGGTAAATTAAGGCACTATCGAAAAGACAATGAAGATTTACGCGACATGAATACAAAATCAGAAGTAATGATTAAACTGCATAAGATACAAGAAATGTTCAATGAACAAAAAATTTCCAAGTAGAAAAATCATATAGAAAAATTGTCTGCCAAAATCAAACGAATTAAAAGACAAAAGTGATTTCAATCAAAGATTAAAAAATCAAGATATAAAGAAAGAATGAAAGATTACGAAACATAAAGAATATGCTTGAACAAAATCGTTAACAACAAAGATGAAAAACTGACGCAGATACGAAATAAATTAGTAGATTAAGAATAAAAGATCGACCAGTGTCGACAACAGATAAAAGTTCTTCAACAACAAAATGGCGACTCTAAAAAGGCAGAGAAATTAGAGATCGCAAAAAGTAACAAAGCATTATCCAACAATTCCGAAGAAATTTTCAGATTAAAGAACCATAATAAGACATTAGTCACAAAAATTAAGAAGTTGAAAATAGTCGAAAGGTAGAACACTCTACAGAAGACATTGAAGCAAAACTTCTAGACAAACAGGAAAAATAAAGCTGCATCAGAAATCATAACAAATTCTTAAGGAACAACTTAAGAAGTCCGAAGATGACAGAAAGTCGCAAGTAGAATTGATTACGAAGTTTCAAAATGACAACATGCAGTTAGAAAACAAGTTGGAAAAGATACATAACGAAACATTAAAATCTCAAAGGATGAAAATACAACTTCCAACTCAAATCAATGTTCAAAGAACGACGCTCGTAAAAGAAATTGATATTGTGAAAATTCTTTATCGACGCCCCAATCATAAAAATCGATATCCTAAACACAATATTACCAAAATACTTGGAATATTAAATAAGCCATTAATAAGAATATAATATTGAATATTGAATGGATAATAGAGTGATCTTTACAATGATAAGGGACTCGTATAAATAGGTCCTCATGGTGACTATTCACCCAAATGAGGTGTCTCTTAATCATCCTCACTATTAATTATTTTATTATTACGTATTATGTTCATAACACATTTCACTATTGTCTTTTAAGCAACATCAATACAAGCAACAAATCCTCCATGTCAACAAACCAAAAATGCAACGATTTAAAGGTCTAATCCTTCTAGATATTGCTCTTATTTTTCTCATTTTTAGGGCCATCTTAGCTTTTACATATTGTACATAGTTGTCCAGGAGTTATTCAAGTCCATATCTTCCCCCATCCCAACCATAAGCACTGTGAAAGCAATTGGATAGCAAAGACTTAGATTGGGTACTAAACATTTGAATAAATCTCTATTCATGATAAAAAATAGGCCTGATCCATATACTATTAGAATTTATAAAAAAAATTATCTTCTTCTCCAACACAATACTGAAACTTAAAGTAGAATACCAGTGAAAATATTAAGATCACAAAAGAAACAGATTTACCCTGAGGAAACCAAATGTGGGTGAAAACCCTAGCCAAACAAATGATCTACTCCTTTTATTACAAGTGTAAGAGCTGAAATCTCAAAGCCTCTAGGGCAACCGTACATACCATAAGAAAGGAACTCATCTACATCAATGCTCAAGGACTTTAACCTTACAAACTTTGAATGTCAAGTAAGAAAGACTGATGTTGACCAAAACGCCTAAGGAGAAGACCCTCTGAAAGGCTGAAATGATCTTTTCTCTGTACGGTATGCTTCAAACTCTTTATGCAAAAATAGATTAGGCTTGAACAATCCTCAAATGTTTACAGATCTTGTATGACCTCCTTTTGATCTCTGCGTATGGATTGTTAAAGGACTAGCAAACTGTAGAACCTTTATATGCCTGGAATTGACCTTAAACATGCTCTTTTTCATAACGACTTGATCTATAATTGAAGTGCTTGATCTCTGCTAAATGGATCCACAAAATGTCTAGAGAAAGACTGTCACCAAACCCCTAACAACCTGATCTAAAGATTGTTGTTGTAAGTTATTTGACAGAGTTGACTTTCATGATTTGATGACCTGTTGTTGTGACATGAGATTTGTTTTTAAGGTAATGCAAGAGTGATGATCCCCTATTTTGATCATCTTTCACCATTATCTAGTCTATATCTTTATATGAATGGATCCACAAAATGTCTAGAGAAAGACTGTCACCAAACCCCTAACAACCTGATCTAAAGATTGTTGTTGTAAGTTATTTGACAGAGTTGACTTTCATGATTTGATGACCTGTTGTTGTGACATGAGATTTGTTTTTAAGGTAATGCAAGAGTGATGATCCCCTATTTTGATCATCTTTCACCATTATCTAGTCTATATCTTTATA
>LPNX011064518.1:721590-739090 GCA_001517045.1 Pseudotsuga menziesii
TGAAAAATCAAGTATCTCAGAGCATTTTGGATTTTCTTGTCATCTTTTCAGAATCTTTTGATTCTAATCTCTCTTAACATCATGTTGATATCTAAACAAGATAATAATTATATTATTACAGTTATTTTTACATTATATCAAACGATTCAAGTGTCATTTCTGAACTAATGTTTGGGCGAAATTATCATTAGCGGGTTTAACAGTCACACTTGATCCGACACTCGTTCTGACACTTACAAGGAATATCATTGATTCTCATACTGGTTGAAGAAATTGTCATTGATGCCAACATGGACTTGCAATGGCTCCACAAGTTGTCATTGATGCCACCAAGTCCCACTTGGAGTACCTTGGACCCCTTACAGACTGGGTTTGTGCCTTGAAGCACCTTGTACCCAGTTGACAAGGTCCTTGTACCCACAAGGATGGATCTTGAATCCACCACCTTGTTGAAGACGGTGAAAACCCTGTTGATGGTGTTGAAGACACTAGAGATGGTGTTGAATCCCTTGCAGATGATGGAAATGCCCTAGATGGGTTGGAGAAGCATTAATGATCCATTTTGTGGTCATTCATGCTCTGATGATGTCATGGTACCCTAGGAGAAGGACTAACAACCCCACAAGTGATGTCATGTTGGATCTTGACCCTTGGAGGTCTCCTGGTGTGGGTGAGGTGGTTGAAGAAGCCCATGAAGCCTCTTGCTTCATGAAGAAGCCTTTGGACCCACACTTGATGGCTTAATGGTTCTTGTACACTTGATGAAGATGATGTGTTCATTGATAAAGACCTGAATGCCCTTGGTGATAGTCTTGGAGCCCACTGATTGCACTTGACATGGTTAGATGGCATGATGAAGGCACCCACACACATATGATGGTGTTGATGATATGTTGGAAATCCTATGAACTTTAATGATGTGGCAAAGGCATACATGTAATATGTATATGAAAGCCCTAGTGGGTTAAATGGCACCCCTTTGATGAAGACACCTTTACTTATGGTAAGGAGTGGTTGTATGACACAACAAAGAGAAATTACATATGGTAAGGGTTGACCCTAGTGTAAGGAATATTCAAAAAAAATACAAATGACCTTTGTATAAGAAAAATTCAAATTAAATATTTAAAATAAAAATTCACACCTAATGGATCTTGAAGTCGGCTCTATAGTGTGAATGTGGACACATTTAAATGTGTATATATATTATAAACACATGTCAATATCATAATAAAACCAACAAGGCGTGAGAGTGTGAGCTTGCAGCTGTTGTTGGATTGGGGAAAAACTCGGTGACTGAGGTAGGCTTTACACAATCCCGAATTTAATAAATGAAGGTGAAAGAGTCCGTTGGTTCCATATGACTGAGGTAGGAGGCATCAAAAACAGTGTAAAGGAGCAGCACTGAGTTTTGGGTGGACTGTTGACTGTGGCAGCCTTCATGACAGTCCTGAAATTATTGCAGACCTAAAAATTGCAGACATTCATAAGCATACTTGCAGCAACTCTGGACAATTTTGGTGAGCGATTTTTTGTGGTTTTGGCAGCCCAGGTTTTAGGTTTGCTTAGGGTTTACAAAATTCAAGTCTTACATACCTACTTTAGCATACAACCAGCACTTGATTTCCACAATCATGAAATACATGATGTCACCTACAGTTTGAATTCTCATTAGTAATTTGCTACAGTCCTAGCTCGATGCACATCCAAGAATGATGTTCTAGGCAAACCCGAATTTTGATGGGGAGTAAACAGTCTCGAAATACACGGTCATGGTTTAGGGTTGTTTGACAATGTTCTCATCTCTGTATTGACAGTGTTTGACATGTTTAAAATCTTATCCGAGTTAGGCAAAGGAATCATGCCCTAATCTTTCACAGTTCAGACATTTGCAACAAAGGAATGATGCCCTAATTTCCCACAATTCACACATTGAGATGCTACAAATGTAGTAGGTTTGGTCACAAAGCCCAAGAATGTGCAAGTCAAAGAAGTAAACCAAGGAAGAATCCTTCCTACACATCACCAAGAAGAACCAGTTGTTGAATTTTAGCATTTGCATATATTCTTTAATTTTGCAGACTGTAAGATGGATAACAATAAGACAAGTGCAGTAGATAAACAAACATCAACACAATGAACACAAGAAGTTTTTCACGGGGAAACCTTTAAAGGACAAAAACCCCAAAAACATTAGTAATTCATCCCTTAAATGAGATGACTGAGTTTGTAAAAGGATCTCAGAATACTGAGATGAATGTTCTTCAAATTTTGTCAAAACCCTAGCAGGCTTGAACAATTTACCAAAAATTGGCATAAAGACAAAATTTACAAACACTTCAAATTAGGGCTTGTTTCCAAGAATTTCTCTCTGCTGCCCGAACCAAATGTTGTTGCCCAAACTGTTGCTTTTCGAACTACTGAAGCTACCCAGAATTCTTTCACTGCCCAGGAAAATTAGGGCTTTTTTGTGGCTACCCGGATGTCTTCCCAGCTGCCGAAAATCATAGAAAACCTACCCGGATGAGTATGGGGTTGTTCCCCGAGTTTGGTGTGGTTATCCGAGCTGAGAATGGGCTGACCGAGAGATAAACAAGCTGCTTGAGAGTTTTGTGTGCTACCCAAAATATTTCTGTGGCTTCCCGTGAGAAGAGAGGTCAGCCCATGAAGAAGAACAACCAGCCCGAGATGAGGGAACTGCTACCCAAGACTATTCTGCTTGCCCGTAAAGTAAAACAGGTTGTTCGTGGTCAGATCTGTTTGCCCGAGATAGATGATGTTGCCCATTACTGTTCTGCCTGCCAGTGATGAAGATGATGTTGCCCGTGGAAGGTTTCTGGTATTGGCCGTAAAGAGAAGGGAAGAACCTTCACTTGAGAGAGTATGGATGATGCCCTAGCTAGCTAACTGCCATGCTAAGGCATAAATGAATAGGTATGTTGCTCACTTGCTGAAATCCTAGCGAAGAACTTAGTCTGCAATGGTGTTCACGATGGAGGAAGGTGTTGTATCAAAATGAATGGCAAGTGAACTTCTTTTATATCCTTTCACTCACTTGAAGTGGTCCTTGTAGATAGGAATATAATATTAGGTTTTAATCTTTTACCTTTTTTACTTTTACCTTTAGTGGTACTAAAAGTCTTTTTGTATTTTCACTTTGACTTCTTAGTGGTACAAGAGTCCTTATGTATTTTTTACTTTAGTCTCTTAGTCTTCTTCAAGTGCCTTCTAGTCAATGCAAGTGGTCATAGGGGTCCTTCATGCCCACTCAAAGAACATCATCATAAATAGGGAGAATTACTAATGCTTTTATCTCGAACTCCTTGTGCCACCAAGATCAAGTACTAGGTGTCTTAACCAAGGGTAGCTAATCCCTGGAGAAGATCACAAAGCCCACATATCGAGGGTAGGAGTGCCTCACATGCCTAGACCCAGTCTAGGGCTTATAGTGATGTCCTAGTAACTGACCAGGTGCCTCTATTCTTTAGGAGAATTGCCCTCAGCCCTAGGTTGAGTCCCTCAGTCCTAGACTGGTTCATCTTCTTGGTAACTGACCAAGTGCCTCCATTCAAAGAATGGCCACTCAGCTCAAGGTTGAGTTCCCCTAGTGTTGGACTGGTTCCACATCCTGGTGACTGACCAAGTGTCTCCATTCAAAGAATGGCTACTCAGCTCAAGGCTGAGTTCCCCCAGTGTTGGACTAGTTCCACATCCTAGTGACTGACCAGGTGTCTCCATTCAAAGAATGGCTACTCAGCTCAAGGCTGAGTTCCCCCAGTGCTTGACTGGTTCCACATCCTGGTGACTGGACAGGTGTCTCCATTCAAAGAATGGCTACTCGGCTCAAGGCTGAGTTCTCCCAGTGCTGGATTGGTTCCACATCCTGGTGACTGACTAGCTGTCTCAATTGTCCAAGAGAATGGCTCTCAAGGTTGCTTAGGAAAAATCAACATTCCCTCTCAACAAGAGACGTATTCTCTGCCATGCCAAGCTTGTCACGAAAGTACACAAACTTCGTTGTTGTCAGAAGCTTAGTAAGGATATCTACAATCTGTTCGTTTGTACGGATGTACTGCAACTTCAGAGTGTCTCTCTGTACTAGGTCTCTGATGAAATGATACTTCATTTCATTGTGTTTCAATCTATCGTGAAACACCGGATTTTCTGAAAGCTTAATGCAACTCTAATTATCGCAATGAATACTCGTTGAGTCAAGCTTTCCACCAAATAGATCAGATAGTAGTTTCCTAAGCCAAACTACTTGCAAGCATCACTTGCAGCAATATACTCAGCTTCAACTATACTTTGCGCTATGGAACCCTGTTTCCTGCTGGACCAAGAGATCATTGCAGATCCCATACTAAAACAGTAATTTGAAGTACTTTTCTGGTCTACTACACTGCCATCCCAATCTCAGTCAGCATATCCAACTAACATTACTGCACTGCTGGAAGTATACCTAAGCCCATAAGTGATGGTACCTCGCACATATCTGAGACTCTAAGTACATGTTTGGTTGCTACCCAGTGTATGTGCTTTGAATCGGACATGAACTGACTTAGAGCATTCAATGTGTAGCAAATATCTGGCTGTGCGTACGAGATACATCAAATATCCAATGAGCTGTTGATACAAGGTAGAGTCCACATCTTGCGAACCGGTGGCTGAGTCTCACAACTTCTTCAAGTTAGTTGTCATGGGCACAATCATGTACTTGCAATCCTACATCCCAAATCTCTGCAAGATGTCCACTACATACTTCCCTTGTGTTAGGAAGATCTCACCTGGATTTTGCTAGACCTCTAGGCCAAGAAAATAAGACATCAAACCAAGATCCTTCATTTCAAATTCAGAGGTGAGCTCCCTCTTACATTGTGCTCTCAATTGTTCCTCTCATGTAAGGAACAAGTCATCCACATATAGGACTAGGATCAAGATATGATTATGAACAACCTTAATGTACAGATTGGAGTCGGCAATACTTTTGAAAAACCCCAAGCTATGAAGGTATCCATCAATTCTTGCATACCAGACTCTCGGAGCATGTCTGATCCCATACAAGGCTTTCTTCAATTTACACACATGGGACTTTTCCCCATGAGTCACAAAGCCTTCAGGTTGTTCAACGTAGACTTCCTCATCAATCTTGCCATTGAGGAAGGTTGTCTTTACATCCATCTGATGGAGCTTCTATCCGAACACTGCAGGAAGATATATGATGGTTTTGATAGTACTATACCTGACAACAGGAGCAAAAGTCTCATCATAGTCTATTACCTCTTTTTGGATAAATCTACGAGCTACAAATCTGGCCTTGTACTTCTCAATGCTGCCATCAGCAGCATGCTTGATCTTGTAGAGCCATCTTGATGTTACCACTGGCTTTCCTGTCGGTCTGGGAACAACTTCCCACACATCATTTTTCATGATTGAACTATACTCTTCAATCATAGCATCAATCCATACCTGTTGACTTGCTACTCCTTGGTATGTGGAGGGTTCAGCATTGATGAGCTAGCTCATAAGCCCTGTGTACTTCTATGGCCTTATGCTTTCTCTGAAAATCCCAGGAGGAGCGTTATGCTTCTCAGCTTCTTGTACCGCTTTCAGTACTAGGCAGGTCTCCTTTTGGAAGGAGGGGCTTCAATTTGTTCTTTTGGTGGACTTCTAGGTACCTCAGATACATCAAGAATTTGAGTCTCAAATTCATCCTCCTCCCTCTGAACTTTTGAATTTGGAATCTTAGAAGGAGGTTCTTCATCTTCCTTTGATAGCTCTTATGTTTGACAAAACACAGCTTCCTCATGGAATATCACGTCTCCACCGACTTCAATGTACCTCTGTCTAGGGACATAGATGCGGTAGGCTTTCGAGCTGTCACTGTAACCGACAAATAAACCTTTCTTTCCGAAAGGCTCTAGCTTAGCCCTCTTTTCTTTTGGCACACGAATATACACAGGAGTGCCAAAAATCCTCATGTGGTCGACTGAAGGTTTCTTGATGGTCAAGACTTCTTTTGGAGTCTTTTCCCTTAAGATGGCATCAGGGCTTATGTTTTGTATGTACACAGCATTACATGCAGTTTCAGCCCACAAAGATGAAGTAAGATCAAGGTCTGTCAGCATGGCTTTAGCAGCTTCACAGATCGTTTGTTCTTCCTTTTTGCAACCCCATTCTGTTGACGGTTGTAAGGCACTGTCAGTTCTCTCTTGATTCCTACTTCTCGACAAAAATCATCAAACTCGTTAGACTCATACTCACCTCCGTTATCTGACCTTAGGATATGGATGTGTCTACTTATTTGATTTTCAGTCAAAGCTTTGAACTCTTTGAACTTGTCAAAAGTTTCACTTTTACCTTTGAAAAAGTAAATGCAGGACTTTTGAGAATGATCATCTATGAATAAAACATAGTACAAGCACCCACTCAAGGAGGGTGAAGACATAGGCCCACAAATGTCAGAGTGAATCAAATACAATATTCCTTTACATCTATTCTTGCTTCTAGAGAAGGATTTCTCAGTGTTCTTACCTAGAGCACAACCCTTGCAGATACCATCATGTTTGGGAGAAATCTCTGGCATAGTTGTAACCATCTTTCGAAGGCCTGGAAGAACTGTATAGTGGAGGTGTCCAAACCTCCGATGCCACAGCCCACATGGATCGCTTGTGTGGTGAACAAGGGCTTGTGTGGAATTTTCGGAAGCCTTATAAAGACCTCCCTCTCAAACCCCAATCGTTGAGCTTAACTTCTCATTCTTTGCCCATAGTAGAACCTTTTTGTCCATGAAGAGGACTCTGTAGCCCTTGTCTTCTAAGCCAACAACAAAGAGGAGGTTTTTCTTCAAACCAAGAACATATAAAACATCATCAATATGCAAAACCATACCTAAATCAAGTTGATGTGAGGTTGAGCCTGTTATCCACTAATTTTGCACTTAGTGGATTTTTCGGTGAGCCGCCAGAGCATTGAACAAGTACACTTGTTGTTGGTCGCTGGGCAGACCCGGGTTTACTATAATGAACCAACAATACCCCTAGCTCATTGGCCCTTTCGGCGACAGACCGCAGAGCGGCCTGAAGTCTCACCCGAAGTGATTCTAATGGGTTGGCCAAAGACTCAAGTGTCTCGACCAGGTTCTGTCGCATCCTGTGTGCGCTTCGCAGCTCTTGTTAGCCTGCGAGATCTCTCTCTCTCTGCGGTGCGCAATTTCCTCTTACTCGCGCTGACTTTAACTCTTATCCCTTATCGCATCGCCGCGTCCTGGGCAACACGTAACTTTCTCCTACGCTTGATCCTTAACCCGCAGTACCGCGCACCACAGCTCCTCTGATGGTGCGATATCGCCTCCCTGCGATATCCTACCGCTGCGACTCAACGTATCCAGCGTTACCGATGTTCAACTTACAGGACTCAACGCACAAGGCTATTTTACACTACGACTCTTAACTGTCTTGAGTGAAACTTAGACAAACTCTTATACAAAATACTTAAAGACTTAAACTTGTATTTATCCTTCTATAATGCTGTGAACTGAATAACACATACATACATTTACTGTAAGCAAAGTTCATGTAATGAGCAACAGATATAACAAGTAAATACAATCACATGAATCAATCACATAACACTCTGATTTTACGTGGTTCACTTCCAGGGTAGAAGCTACGTCCACAGAACTGTGTTTCTATATTATAACTTGAGAGAGGTACACAGTTCTCCTGCACCGCATATGCAGCTAGAGATCTTCTGGGTAACTCCGCACTCAGCCTGGAGCCCTTCTCTCCTAGATCTCTTCTCTATATTGCCTTCTTACAATATACTCTCACTCTCTCTCCCTCTCTCTCTGTCAATCCCTGCGGATTGTTACAATACAAAATAACAGTGAACTAACAGACTACTGATAGTCTGACTAGCTGGATGGCTTAAAATGCTCAAAATGCCAACCTTTTACACTACAAAATACATCCATTTATAGGCGGCCCGAAGGTCTCGCCATTACAACACTGTGGGCCTGTCCCAACAGTAACCCAAAACCCTAACTAGTGACATTCGGCATATCTGTACTTGGGGTAGCCGCTTTCCGTCACACCACTGCTCTCTGCAGTCTTCCATGCTTCCCGGCGCTGACCATGGGTACTATGCACCGCTTCCCTTCTTCTGTCCTTCGTCTTCAATACCTCGGCCTCGTCGCTCCTTTTCCTTTATGAGGGTAGCTGAGCCCTCCTGTCTTCGCCGCTGCCTTCAATGCAGTGGTTGAGCTTTCCCTTCTCGGCCGCTCAGGTACTGTCGTCTCCTTTGACTTCGTTGCCCTGGTAGTCATAGTTTCCGGCTCTGCTCTGCAGCTAGAAACATGCTACGGCATCGTAGCTTTACCTTATCTCTTCGTCTTCGCCAAACTGTCTATCCGCCAAAATGGCAGCTTTTCCTGTAGCTGCGGGACTCTGCTCCAACAGTCCCCTAACACTTACTTGTGGCTCGTCCCTGAGCCACTACCAACAGGCTTCTCCTGTTGTAGCTTCTCCTTGGCTTCCTACGAAGTGCGCTGAAGCTTTTCCCGAAGTCCTGCGACTTCGTTCTCCATAGCTGCGACACGCTCCTGTGTCGAGTCAAGCATAGCTTGACTAATACTTGAGTCTTCTGCTGCATCAATTTCATTTCTGGTGGCAGTGAACTCCCCAACTTTCTGCTCAACCGCATCGACTAGCTCTGTGATTTGTTCCTGATAGGGTTGAAGCAGGTCATTGATGTGTATCTCCTTTGCTCTCAACCGCTGCGCTTCCTGCTGCAAGCGGTTCATCTCCGTCGTCTTTCTCATCTTCTGAAGAGTTGCTAAACTCTTGATTTCTTCATTCATTGCTGCTGCGGTATTCTCTATCTGCTGAATGCTTTGCTGGATTTCTACTTTCTCAGGAGGCTCATCTAACTCCGACCATGTGTTCGTCGCATCAGCTAGCGCCGTCAGTGCATCATCTATGCGAGATTGCATCTTCGCGGAAGTGAGTCGAAAGGCCTCTACTCTGGCTTCCTTGTCTGCCTGGGGGGTGCCCGGTGGTCTAGCCTCAAGCTCAGCAATCTGGGCTTTGTGGTCTTCCTCCATCTTGGCCACTGTTTCTTCCATCCTGACTATTGTTTCCTCCAGAGCCTTTGCTCTGTCTGCAACTCATCTTACCTTCTGCAGGATAGGCAAAGCGAACTCAATATTACATTGGGGTAACTCCAATGCGATGCTCTGTAAGACTTAAGAGAGATTTTGTTCTCTTTCTTCATATGTTCTTAACTCGTCTACCTTTTTCTGATAGCTGGTGGCGAGTGCTGCATTCTGTTGCTTCAACTGCGTGTTCTGTTTATAAGTCGCGAGCTCTCTACCTCTGAGCTCTGCGCTTAGCTGCTGCTGGATCATCTGTAACTGATCAATGTGGAACTCTGCGAGGTTAACCTCGACAGGTTGCCTAATCTATATTGGTACATCCTTCATCGATGCAGGGAATCGGATGCTCCCTGGTGGTATTAAGACTGTATTGATGCGATCCGCTGGGAAGATTTCCTCGCGGGAAATCGACTGTCGAACTTTCTCCTGCGGTCGCCTTTACCGGCGGAACCTAGATCATGGCAGTCTTCTCAGTGATTATTTTTAAGTCCAGAAGCTGCTTTTCTACCGCGCTCTGTATCTTTGCCTGCGATGTCTGCATCGCCTCAAATGAATCCTTCAATGTGTCATGCATTCTTGTGGCAATGAGTTCGTAATCATCCTCTGTCAGTGCAGTCTTCGAAGGTGGTTTTGTGGCTTTGCGCTTTTTCTTCTTCTGTGCCTCTGGTATCTCTTCTTCTCCATCTTTCGTCGTCTGCGTCTCTGGTGTCCCTTGTTCTGCATCCTTCGTCGTCTGTGCCTCTGATGGCACTTGCGGTGGATCTTTCCTCTTTTGTCCTGGTAGTGATACTTGTGCTGCATCTTGCGTCTGGGTCTCCACTTTGTCTTTGCCTTTGTCCGATGGGTCTGTCTGTGCAGTACCTGATGGTAGGGGTGCGGTATCTTCTAATGCTTGCTTCCAGTCGTCATCAAAGTCTTTGATGACGCCCTCGACATCCTTCGCTGTCATCCTGAACCAACCATTAGCTCAATCGTCCCTTTTAGACCTTTTTGGCCGCAAGTAAATTCTATGGCGGTCCACCATAAAATCAAGCCGATCATCATATGTGTCTGCGATCTCCTTGCTGATCTGTGGTGTTTCTTGGATGACGTTCCTCAACAGCTTATAGTATTCATAGAATACTATCGCATTGACCTTTTTCTTGGCTGGGCTGCTAGTCTCCCATAAGTTTGTGTAGCGCGCACCTCTGGGCTCGCCACTCGCTAGCTGTCGAAATTGTGTATGGGGCGGCTCCTTCCACCCAACGAATGCACAGAGTATCAGCAACCACGAAAAATGGAAGGGGTGGCTTGCCTCATCCTGAGCTTGCAAACAATCTTGCTGAAACATATTTAACAAAAATAAAGACCAATTGAACTGTTCCCCCTCTGCAACTTGTATGGCCAGGTTAATTACTGATCCTATGACTTCCTTTGGGCGAACCTTGGTTAACATTCTGCCTGCAAGCAGACTAGCTGTAAATCTAAGGGTACTGTCTGTTAAGCTTGCAATGTCGTAAGCCCGACCTCCTCTTTGCAGTTTATACTTGGCGACTAGGGTTGGTAATAGCTTGGAATCCTTGGTCTTTCCTGTTATATTTGTCTTCGGGTCTTGACCAGTCTTGGACAGGCCGGTAATGCGATGTATCAGGTCGATGTTCAGGTCGATCTTGTTACCAAGCCAGAGGTAACCCCCATGTACGCATGAAAGTAGGATGCGCACCACAGCATTAACCTCTGCGCCTCGTCCAAAATGTGGTATTCTTAACAAATTGAGCAGGCCTGAGCGCTCAAGAATCTGGACATGTTCCATTGGAACATATTCATCTGCACTTGTCTTGGGGTTCTTCTGAATTGTAAGGTACTGATCTGACTGGAACTGGGGATATGTCTTACTATCGCCCAAGTTATAATCTACAAATTTAACAACAGCGGCATATCCTAATAGATCTTTGTCTTCCTTTACACGAGAATCAATCTGTGGTATAGGAACAGGAAACCTACCACTCTTGGAAATTTTTACCTCTGGTGCGCCTTCAACTCGTGGTATGATGTAGTCTGGTGCGTTATGAACTTCTTCCTCCAGCTCCGAACTGGATTCTTCTCTTAATGGAACTTGGCTCCTCCTCCTTGGGAGCTGTCCGGTCTGTGATGAACTTGGCGTCGTCATAGCAGCTGTAAGGCCTCCACGCTCGAACCTTTCCAAAATCGCTTCTATAGGTTCGTCCTCGGACAGAACCCACTCGGTGTTATACTTTGGATTGGAAATGGTTGCAAACTCTGGAAATCACAGCACTCTGTAACGGAATTAGCTCTGCGCAAGGAAAACTTAACAATGCACTCTATAGCTCTCGGCTCTTTGCAAATGTAACCCTCCCGAATGAATAATTTCTGCTTTTATGCTGAAGGCGTTAATCCCGGACGCAACGGTCATCTAGATTGAACCCGTCGGTCGTATTAATTGCTTGGACGAAACCACACCCGTCATCCGATCGTCAATAAATGCTGAAATCCGATCAATTTCCCTCAAAGCGTGTGTGCAGGCGCCGGTCTCGTCGAAGATTTGCTAAATCTGGAAAAATTTATTATACTGCTGCTAAATCTACGGTAAGGTATACCGGTCATTTCTTCATTAACTACCTGTCAGAAGGCGACTTGACTAGCCCTCTGTCTCATTACAAAAACTGGGTACGTGGCACGGAGAAACATCGCGCTGCTGCGATGCCACACCGCATCACTTGCTCAAAACAACCTTAAAATTTTATTTTTTTTTTATTTTTATTTTTTTTTATGAACCGTCCTTGTGCGATTCCTAATACTTAGAATACCTGCAGGTGTAGACAAATTCTCGGTGCGATGCCTCCTTTCAACTACACTGGACATCTGCACCGTCCGCGACTCTGAGTTAGGGCTGAGCGGTGGAGTGGCTGTCACTATAGAGCTTAAGCCTACTGCCATTAATCATCGTGGGAAGAAGCTCCCCATTCAAGTTGCTGAGCTGAACGGCTCCTCCCTCTGTGACTCGCTGTATCTGATATGGCCCCAACCAATGCATCTTGAACTTCCCTGGAAACTTAATAAATTCACTGTCATAGAGGAGTACTAGGTCTCCGATCTGAAGAGTCTTACTCTTAATGTGTCTGTCATGCCAAGCTTTTTCTCGTACCTTCTGCACTTTCTGATGGAATCCGGCGATGAATCTGTCTTCCTCTAAGGCAAACAGCTGCGCTAGCCTCTCATGCACCGTGTCTGTATCAGCCATTCCAGTGATCTGAGCAATTCTTAAACTGGGAAGAATATACTCCATAGGCATAACAGCCTCCTGTCCATACACCAAGCTGAAAGGTGTGTGTCCTGTAAGTTTCTTGCATGTAGTCCTATACGCCCATAATACAGTGTTAACTCTGAGGTCCCAATCATTCCTTTGGCTGTTGCAGATCTTAGTAAGTGCATTTTCTAAAATCTTGTTAAAGGCCTCCACCATACCATTAGCTTGTGGGTGGTAGGGAGTGCTCTTATGGTGCTGTATCTGAAATTCTTCCGTCAAGGCCTCAATGGTGCGGTTCAAGAAGTGTGTGCCTTGATCGCTCATCAAAATTACTAGGCATCCAAATCTAGTGATGATGTTTTCAAAAAGAAACTGTGCGGCTGTAGCAGCATCACAATTTCTTACTGCTTTGGCCTCTGCCCACCTGGTGAGGTACTCTGTTCCAGTGATGATATATCTCGCACCAGTTCGTTTTCCTGGTGGGTTGATAGGACCCACAAAGTCTATAGCCCATTTGTCAAATGCACGCAGCGTAACCTGCAGTCGCAGCGGCATTTTATCTCGTCGTGAAGGTTTTCCTACCCTCTGGCAGATATCGCAGCATCTGCAAAAGTCCTTAGTGTCTTTGTGTAACGTAGGCCACCATAATCCTGCAACTAGGATTTTCTGCGTAGTCGGCTTTCCTGCGAAATGACCTCCAGCAGTACCTGAATGTGCTTCTCTAAGAAAAGCCTCTTTTTCATGCGGCATCACACATCTGCGCAGGACTTCATCTGAACCCAACTTGTATAACTATCCTGTGATCAGGGTGAAGTCTGCTGCTTTAACAACCAATTGCCTCTTTTGATGCTTGGTAAACTCATCAGGTGCCCTTCCTGTGGTGAGAAAGTGAGTGATATCAGCATAGTACTCATCTGTGATCTAAATAGAAAACAACTGCGCATCTGGCAAATTGTCCTCTAGGTTACTTGGCTCTTCTCGTGAGTCTATCCGCGACAAATGATCAGGTCCGGCATTCAGTCTTCATGGTTTCACGATGATTTCAAAATCATACTCCTGAAAGAGGAGTAACCATCTGCAGATACTTCCCCCTAACACTGGTTTATTGACCAGATACTTCAATGCGGAATGGTCAGTAAACATCTTGAACAAGGCACCCAACAGGTAGTGCCTGAACTTCTGTAGCGCGTACACCATAGCTAAGCCTTCTTTTTCTGTGGTGGTGTAGTTCTTTTCTGCTGTCGATAGCTTTCTGCTGGAGTATGCGATAGGATGATCGATACTTCCTTCTCCTGGTTGAGTTAAAACAACCCCTAGTGCGATGCCAGATGCATCCACATATACATGAAACAGCTTAGTCCAGTCTGGGAATACTAATATGGGTGCTGTAACCATCTTCTCTTTAAGTGTGTTTAGACTCTGCTGGCATTCCTCATTCCATAGGAATTTTACATCTTTCTTTAACAGTTTTTCCATCGGTGCTGTAATCTTTGCGTATCCCTTGATGAATTTTCTGTAGTACCCGGTATGACCAAGAACTGTCCTCAATTGTTTGACTGAGTTGGGTGGTGGAAGATTTACAATGATGGCAATCTTCGCGGGATCTACCATCAAGCCTTGCCTGCAAACAATGTGACCCAACAAAATGCCGAATGGCGCACAGAATATACATTTTTTCAAGTTTAGAGAAATCTGGTACTGCCTACATTTCTCTAACATCAGTCTTAAATCTCCTATGTGCTTGTCAATTAATCAAAATACAATCCAATCATCAAAATAAACTTCTAGGAATTTATGGATGTATTCTTTAAATACAGCAACTACTACTCTAGAAAAGATAGCTGGTGCATTCTTAAGACCAAAGGGCATTACCGTATACTGGAATGAGCCCCATTCTGTTGCAAACGTGGTCTTATGTCGATCTTCTGGGTGGATTCTGATCTAGTGATAGCCTGAAAAGCCATCAGTGAAGGAGTAGACCTCCTGTCCTCCCACATTGTCTAGTACCTCATCAGTGAAAGGTGTCGAAAATGGATCATGAAGCGATGCATCATTGAGTTTACGCAAGTCGACACAGATCCTGATGTCTCCTTTGGTTTTCTTCTCTTGCACGACCATGGGACTAACCCATTCGCTCTCTTCTACAGACTCAATGATGCCTGCTGCTAGCATCTTATCGATCTCATCCTTAACTTTTTCTTTGTAGCGCGGATTTAATCTATATGGACGCTGCTTGACTGATCTAGCATCCTCTTTCAATGGTATCCTCATTACTCCCAGGTCTCCGACTATTCCCTTCATCTTTGTGAACCTGGTGGGAAATAGGTCCTAATAGTCAAGTAGCAAGTCTGCAATCTGTCCGACTGTTTCATCGTTCCAATAGTCTCCAATAGAGGCAAACTTTGGTTCTGTGTCTGTGCCAATATTGATCTTTTTAATCTTGATCAGTTCTGTGATTGCTGGGATCTGTAGCTTTCAGTCCATCAACATCACGAGTCCCTTCTGACTCCGGAATGTTGATGTTGCGAGGATCCTCATCCTCCTCCTCCTCCTCCTCTAGTTCTGATGCAAACTTATAACACTCTAGCGCCTCTTCTAACTGGATGGCCCACTCAAGTTGAGCTGACACTGATAGGGTGCAATCCTCAAATATCTTAATCTTTATTACATCTAAGGCTTGATCAACATTTGGATACTCAGATTCAAAAGCGAAGGTAAGTAGAAAGCTGTCTATTAGAAGTGACCATGTAGTCGTTCCCTTGCGCAATTCAGCCTCTGTGTACCAGTTCCGTGGAACTAGGTCCAAAGTGTGAATGAATCAGTGAACCCATTCATCCTCGGGAATGTCCGACCAATTTCGTTCACACATCTGAATATGTGACCTGGGGTCACTTTCTCCTATGTATCTTTGTTGGACATACTCTCTGTCGGTAGAGAATCTGATCGCCATGAATCTCTTAAGATCATCCCATGATGCGATACTCTCTTTATGTGCATACCACCATCTTGCAAGTGTGGCTCGTACTACAAGGTCCATAGCTGCGATCCTCTACTCGTGAGGAATTTGTTGTTCAAACTGCGTGAGAAAGTCTTGGATGTCTGTTAGACCATGAAATGATGGAATCTTGTTGATCTCTGCGCCAATCCATCGCAGTGAATTAGTCATATACGCACATCTGCACGCTGAGACTTCGTAAAGTCTGTTCTGCCAGTTCTCTAGACCAACATCCGAATCCGATGCGCATGAGTTGTCGCATCGCCAACTAATGTTCCCTTCTGCGGTTGGGTTGATGTAGTCGCTCTGGTTCGCAGTCATCTGATAGAGACTATCCATGTTACATGCCTCTTCCTCTGCTCGGATAGGTTCAATATATCTAGGACCCTGAAGAGAATCTAACGGTGCGATGACCCGGATTTGCGCATCCTCAAAGGTCATTTGTCTTCTCTTTAAGTCGATAACGGCCATGTTACCGATCACCCAATCAATGCCTAGTAGTGCTGGATATGGTCTACTATCACCCATGATTTCTATAACTTCAAAGTTCGCAGAGCTGCGAACTCCATCAATGTCAACTGGCACCTGTGATAATCGACCCAGAGGTGATACCCGCTGTTGATTAGCTAATCTGAGATGGATAGGCGATCTGACTAACTTAGGGCTACCCATCTGTTCCCATGTCTGCTTAGTCAGAACATTTACCTCTGATCCTAGATCTAGGATCACCTCATTCATTTCAAATTCTCCAACATGTGCTGTGAGTCGCATCTCTCTTCCTGTTCTTGTATGTCCCATAATATTATGAATAGCACGCTGTGCACTGCTCACGGAAGAAGAGGGCTGACACTGATCTATGATGCGCTGAAGTTATCCAATAGCTTGCTCATTTCTCATGAGTTTTAAACAGCTCCGCAAGAAGGATTGTACACTTCCTGCCAACTCGTCCTCGTCGCATGTGCGCGATGTGGTAGCCTGCGATATCTGTACAGGGCTAACGCCACAAGGTGCTTGCTGCAGTACGCCCCTAGACGGCGATACCTGCGATCCTGATTGCATAGGGTCATCAAAGAAAGTCTTAGCTTCCTGAGATGTCTGTTTATTCTTCTGTAGGTCAAGTGGTGTTGCTTTGTTAGGAGCTTTACGCACCCACTCCTGACCTGTGTTCTTTTCGGTATCCTGCGATGTCCCATTAGTGGAAGCACCGCTGCGAGTCACAATGTTGACTCTTGGTTCTGGTTCTACCTACTCAGCAGCAATAAGCTAGATGTTCTGGTGTACTGCTGGCTTAGGTTCTCTGATCTTAGCTATCAAGGTAGGACAGTCTTCTATAGCGTGATCGTAAGATTTGCAATAGTTACATGTGGTGGTAGGGCTCTGACAGTCCCTAGCATAATGTCCTACAACTCCACAGTTGTAACAAGTGACTGGTCCGCGACCACAGCCAAAGCCTTCTCCACGACCAAAGCCGCCTCTACGTCCTCGTCCTCTGAATCCTCCTCCACGGCCACCATAAGCCGGATCATGTTGTGGTCCTGCTGCTGAACCCTGTGTTTCTGATTGGACTCTGTACAAGTCTTGCTTTGCTCCGACCATGAGATCATAGGCCCGGCAATCGTGTTCATCATGGCCTACGGACTTGCAGAAGACGCAATATAAGTTCTTAGGTGTCTGCACGTACTTCTGAAGTAGAGGGCACTGGTGAGGTAGATGTCCGCTTGTTTTGCATATTTCACACCACGGCCCGTGGGTCTATGGTAAGGGGTTAGGAGCCCCGGTTGCTAGGTATTCTACAAAGACTGGACAATTATCTTTAGTATGGCCTTGTGCTTTACACTTTACGCACCATATGTCTTGCGCAACCTCTTTCCCTTTCTTAAGCTCATGTATCTGTATCGTGAGATTGGCCAACTGGTTTTGCAGGTTTGTCATACCTGTGTTGGTTTCAGCGAGAGGTGAAGCCTCTAGTTTCATCGCCATCTCCAACGTGTCGTCCTGTGTCTGGAGTTTCTGCTGCATTAATGGTAGTCTGATGTGAGGGAGCAGCGCTGCAATAAACCATTCCTTATGCTGCTCCGGCGCAAACTCAAAGCTGACTTGGTCTATA
>LPNX011064518.1:739371-832599 GCA_001517045.1 Pseudotsuga menziesii
CGAGGTGGGTGTTGATTTGCTGTGTTACTACCACTCGGTGGTGTAGGTGGAGGTGATGTAGCGGTAGTATGTACTGTCTGGGAACTACTAGATGGAGTTCCTACGGGATTGTTCCGAGTCTCGATCTGTTTCTGTGGTGTATAAGGGTGGTAAGGGATACCCCCTTCTGTTCTGTCTGTGGTACTGTGACTCTGTTGTCTAGTACTATTTGAACTGTCTTCAAATATGGGAGATCTGAAATCTACTTTGTATTTCTTTCCACTAAGTGTACGTCCAATGTCATCAAAATCACTTTCAAACTCTTGTGACATTACTATCTTTACTTATTCATCTGAAACTAGATCCAGTCTTGCTTTTTCATGTAATAACATCTTAATGGACAAGTTTAAAGATTTTAGGTACTTACCGCGATATCCTTTGAAGAAGTACCGCTCAGCCTCGCTGAAGTTTTTTCTCTGGTCAACTGCAAACTCTGTGACGAAGCCTTCTAGCACACTCGCAAGCCAGAAGTCTACTGTCCTCGTAATGGGATTATCAAGGTTCTTCACGGTCTGAATCAACTCCGGTGTCCAGACAATGTTTCTTTTCTTCTTGAATATGTTCTTATCAGTCAACTTTGATAGCCAGTCGTAAAGCTCGTTTCCAAAGGTCGCAAAAAATATCGCATGCAGGTCTGTAACGATATGTTTTTGTAACCAGTCCTCTGTACTCCGTCTAGGACTCTTGTTCTCTCGTTCAACAAACTCTTTCTCCGTAGACGCAACCCACTCGTTGAGTTCGTCTCTAGTAGGATGCCAACAGAACATTAGTGCTCAGTTTGTTCAAAACCAGCAACGAAACCATTTGTTGGTCGCTGGGCAGACCCGAGTTTACTATAATGAACCAACAATACCCCTAGCTCATTGGCCCTTTCGGCAACAGACCGCGGAGCGGCCTGAAGTCTCACTCGAAGTGATTCTAATGGGTTGGCCAAAGACTCAAGTGTCTCGACCAGGTTCTGTCGCATCCTATGTGCGCTTCGCAGCTCTTCTTAGCCTGCGAGATCTCTCTCTCTCTGCGGTGCGCAGTTTCCTCTTACTCGCGCTGACTTTAACTCTTATCCCTTATCGCATCGCCGCGTCCTGGGCAACACGTAACTTTCTCCTACGCTTGATCCTTAGCCCGCGGTACCGCGCACCACAGCTCCTCTGATGGTGCGATATCGCCTCCTTGCGATATCCTACCGCTGCGACTCAGCGTATCCAGCGTTACCGGTGTTCAACTTACAAGACTCAACACACAAGGCTGTTTTACACTACGACTCTTAACTGTCTTGAGTGAAACTTAGACAAACTCTTATACAGAATACTTAAAGACTTAAACTTGTATTTATCCTTCTATAATGCTGTGAACTGAATAACACATACATACATTTACTGTAAGCAAAGTTCATGTAATGAGCAACAGATATAACAAGTAAATACAATCACATGAATCAATCACATAACACTCTGATTTTACGTGGTTCACTTCCAGGGTAGAAGCTACGTCCACAGAACTGTGTTTCTATATTATAACTTGAGAGAGGTACACAGTTCTCCTGCACCGCATATGCAGCTAGAGATCTTCTGGGTAACTCCGCACTCAGCCTGGAGCCCTTCTCTCCTAGATCTCTTCTCTATATTGCCTTCTTACAATATACTCTCACTCTCTCTCCCTCTCTCTCTGTCAATCCCTGCGGATTGTTACAATACAAAATAACAGTGAACTAACATACTACTGATAGTCTGACTAGCTGGATGGCTTAAAATGCTCAAAATGCCAACCTTTTACACTACAAAATACATCCCTTTATAGGCGTCCCGAAGGTCTCGCCATTACAACACTGTGGGCCTATCCCAACAGTAACCCAAAACCCTAACTAGTGACAGTCGGCATATCTGTACTTGGGGTAGCCGCTTTCCGTCACACCACTGCTCTCTGCAGTCTTCCATGCTTCCCGGCGCTGACCATGGGTACTATGCACCGCTTCCCTTCTTCTGTCCTTCGTCTTCAATACCTTGGCCTCGTCGCTCCTTTTCCTTTATGAGGGTAGCTGAGCCCTCCTGTCTTCGCCGCTGCTTTCAATGCAGTGGTTGAGCTTTCCCTTCTCGGCCGCTCAGGTACTGTCGTCTCCTTTGACTTCGCTGCCCTGGTAGTCATAGTTTTCGGCTCTGCTCTACAGCTAGAAACATGCTACGGCGTCGTAGCTTTACCTTATCTCTTAGTCTTCGCCAAACTGTCTATCCGCCAAAATGGCAGCTTTTCCTGTAGCTGCGGGACTCTGCTCCAACACTTGTTCGTGATCAGAATTCAGAAGTCTGCCAGCTTTTTCCTGGGACTCTCTTCGTAACTTTTTGTAAATACATGTTCACACCCCCTTGGGGAGATTGTAAAAAATGTCCTAGCATTTAATTTTTTATAAAAGGCTCAGCTTCCCGGACTTGGGCATCAAGCCGACTAGCCCAGAGTGTTTTTTCCCTTGGTTATTATTGGCTATTGAACAAATGACCAATAATTTCTGAGTTTTTCACTCGCTCCTCCAAAGCTGGGGTGGTTGTCTTGTTGTTTCGGCCTTGGGAGGTTATTAGAGCCTTCGTGTCAGTATTTTTTGTCATGCTAGGCATTCCAATTGAGTCGTATGAACATGTACTAGGTCCCCCTAAGGTTTTGTTGGATTCTGAGAATAATTTTTTCTATTTTTTAATCCATTTTTTAATGGTTTAAATTGAAAAATTCAAAATGTAATAAAAGTGTGATCCAGAGTCCGTTTTCGGCATGGTTAAGCTCATTTTCAAGCCCGAAGCAACATCTTTACCCTAGAGGCCACTTTCACTATCTTTCAGGCAAACGAAGCATCCTGAAAGTCATCATTTGACTAAAAATGCATCAAGATGGCATTTTAATGCTAAAAATGGACATTTTGACACTAAGTCAAAATATTAAAAAAGTCAAAATTGATTTTTAAGTGGTGGAGATGATTTGGCATGTGGGTCCAAGTGATTTACGACCCCATTCAAGTTGCATAGGATTAAGACTTTGGTTTAAAAATTAAACTTTTGGAATTAATTCATGAGAAGAGGGTGACGTGAATGGATGGATCAGCGCTAGTGTGAAGTGGTGAGTGGGATTAGTGGGGGGCCATCCACTTAAACCAATAAATTAATTTGAATCCATAGTAGTAATATATACCAATACAAGAGAGTAGTTGCGAATTAATTTCATAAGAGGTTGACGTGAGGGAGTGGTGACGTCAACCATTTCACGTGGATGGATTTGCAGAGGACCTCTGCCCATATGATTGTAATTTCTTATCTATGTTATGAATAAAGTTGAGTCTTTGGAGGACAATTTGATGGTGCAAGAACTTTCATGGTATCAAAATATCTGATGATGCAAGAACTTATAACCAAGGTAATATCTGTGTAGTTATTTTATTATTCATGCATGTTGTGTTATCTAGCTTAGAAGGTTATAATCTAATCCATAGAGTAGGCATTTGAAGTTTCAACTTGCTTGCTTATGTGTAGCTATACACGATCTAAGAATTGCATATTGTATTCAGTTGTACTCATGCTTTTCGGTTCTTGTTTGGTCTATACATACTAGATCTAATCACTTGCTTGAAGGGTATTTTAGTTTTGCAGATCACCTGACGTGAAGTAGAGATCAGAGCTCAATTGCATCCTATCTCTCTTCAAATATAATTCTTCTAATGTTTCTTGTCCCACAGGTTCCCTCCATGCTCAAATTTACTCAAGCTTGGGCTTGAAGTTTTTCTTATCCATCCTCAAACTTAAAAAGAAAATTCTTACTTTTCGGTTACTTTGGTTTTGTTTCAAAACAAGTAGATATAAGTGTTAAATCTTATCTTTTCTATCTCTTGTTATATAGATCTAAGAGCTTCCTTTGCTAAAAAGTTTATCTCACGAAAGTTTAGATCTAGCTTTGCTTAGTTTTAGTACTTGAAGTACCATAAAAAACTCTATGTTTGCACAAGAACTAACTGTAAATTTTAGTGTATTTTATTGTCTAATCCACTGTTTTACAGGAAAGTAGCTCGCTGGTTTTTCACTTTTCATGACAGGATAAGTGGAAGTGCTGGTGAAAATTTGAAGTTTCAAGCTCCAAAAAACACTTCTAATTCCCCCTTCTTCATCCCCTTTTCTTCGGATTGCATTGAAGGCCTTTCAAGATCAGAAAAGAATCCCAACATCAAAGGCATTGTAAAAATTAATAAAGAGCAAATGGGATAAAGGCTCCCACACCCCACTTCCCCCATTTGGGGGAAGCCTGTATCGTCTGTTTTTCATGTTTGCAATTTGCTTTGTTTTATGCTTGTAGAATAATTGGTTAGAATAGAATAGGAAAGGTTAGTTTCAAATTCTAGAAAAGTTTATTTTTTGCTTTCATAAAAGTCAAAAGAAAAAAGCTTCTTGTTTTTGTTTAACTTTTTTTTTTTTTACTAGGGGAATCGGTAACTGAGCCGTTCTGGTACTCGCATGACACGGTGTCCATTCCCGTCGGCTGCCACTATAACCCTAGGTGCGTCCACACAGCCCGCAAGCATGGGGCACGGATAAGTCGGGGTGAGATTTGAACTTGAGACCTCCTTTACAACATTCCTTCATTTACACGGCACTTGCCAGTCAGTCTACACCCCTGCGGGCTTGTTTTTGTTTAACTTTATTTTAGAGCTTTCTTTCATTTAATATAAATTGCAAAAGTTAAAAACAACTAAAATCTCTTGAATCTCACCGTCAGGTGGATCAAGAATGCTCTATGTCGAAGGGTTTGTGGTTATTCTTTAATTCATGCATTTTTGCTCTTTAACTTGTTAATTTAAATCTAAGTCTCTTGAACTTGCCAAAATCCAAGTCAAGAGCACTCTCTGTCAAAGAGCATAATAGTCTTGCATCATCCTTGCATTTAGGCATATAGAGTAGCTAAGACTCTTGAGCTTTTGTCATAAGACAAAATCAAGAGCACTCTCTGTCGAAAAGTTTAATTGTGTTCTAATAAAATTTGCAACTCACATTTTCCCCTTAATTAATTTACTTCGTTGCTATCCCTCACCTAGTATGCTCTGTCGACTTTCATAGTTGGGCTCGTACTCAGAACGACGAGCGGATTTGATAATCTCTCAAGTAACAACGTAATAAAATTTTACCCCCATAACCAACGCACCGACGTTGCCGAAAGTATTCAAAGTCATTCTTAGTAAAGGCGCCGAAACTCCCCGTTGTCTTAGAGTCTCGGCTAGCTGGTCAATCCGCAGAATACCAACCTGAGATACTGGACAGGCCGACATGTCTCGAACGGAATAACTTAGAACGCTTTCCCGATTGGTCTTTTGATACCTTTTGATGAGCCATAATAAACAAGACCACTAAAACACTTTAAAATAAACCAAGAACAATCGCAAAACACTTTCACTAGCACTATTTTAAGACTTGTATTTTCAGTATTCCCAAGCATCTCAAACATTTGACTCCATAAGGCACTGGTCTGTTTTAAAATCTTATGCATTATTATTAATCTGGGCCATTTGTCCTTTGGTTTTTTCAAGTAAGATCTTTATCTGTGAATGCTATCTTATTTCACGAGCTCTCATTATATTGTTTATCTTTTAATCTGATGATAGTAACGTGGATTGCTTTTTGTCCTGTGTTTATTTTTCAGTTATAAGAATTACAATCTTCATTCATCAACAACAAACTCCTAATAAACACCCGTCCGCATCACTTTCGTAAAATTTACTTAAACACATTGAGCCTTAGAAACTATTTGTTAGGGACCACCCCCCTTGGCTTCGTTAGAAGTTAGCCTAAACGGAGGAGCTAGGAGTAGGTGACAGTACCTGGCTCTGTGCTTGCCCCCAAGGTCACACCTCTCCCACTTTCTCAAGTGAGGAGACAGCTTTCGAAAGATTTATGCTGCTGGTGTGCAATCAACGGACAACAGAGCCAACTCCTTCATTCTTGTAAGTGGAGTCATCTCCAAGTTCCACGTGAGTAGTGAACTTCTTCTTTCTGTAGTTGGTGAGTGCTCCACGATGACCTGTCATATGTCTAGAGGCACCACTATCTCCTAACCAAGAGTTAGTACTATCAGTGATGGATCCAGAAAGAGCAGAGATCAGGTAATATTCCCTTCTAGATTCATCTTCTTTGGTAGCCTTGGTATTCTTCTTCTTCTTGGGTTCTTCTTAGCATAAGCTTGAAACCTCCTTTTGAACTTTCTCTTGGGCTGCCTGCAATCCTTGGCAAAACGCCCAATCTTATGACAATTATAGCATTCCAATTTTGAAACATCAATGTGTTTACCTTGTGGTTTTTTTCCCTTCCTTTTTTGAGGGGAGGGCTTCCTGAACTTTCTTGTTTTAGCTCTAAGAGCAAGGTTTCCTTCCTTAGTGTCAGTTGTCTTGTTTTGAACTCTTCCTTCTTCTTCCAAGCAATCATGCCAAAGTCCATCAAAGTTTGGCTGATTTTCACGTCTACTTGCTGCTGCCGAAAAGGTTTCCCAAGAATTTGGAAAACCATCAAATACAGTCTATACAAGATCACCATCATCCACGGTAACACCAATAGCAGTCAGTTGATCTCTTACCTGTGCAATCTTTGTAAAGAAGGGTGCAACTCCTTCATCCTTGTTCATCTTCAGTGTACGTAACCTTTTCTTCAATACCCTCTTCTGGCTAGGTGCCTTCTTCTCATACAAATTTGTCAAGGTGTCAAAGCATTCTTTGGTGGTCTTCAATGGTACAATGGTGGGCATCAAGGTTCCCTTGACCGAGTCATAGATGATCCTTCTAGCCTTTGCTTGCTTCTTCTTGAAAGAAATTCTGCCAACATTAGATGTCGGTTCTTCTATGGAGTTGAGAACCAAGTCATCAAGGTCATTTTCCTCCAGGATGGTTGTGAGCCTAACATTCCAAGAGTTGTAATTTCTTGAACCTTCAAGCTTCTCTTTCGATCTAAAAGTGTTGGTAGCCATCTTTGCTTCACAAGTCAGTTATCTAAGTTTGCTAAATGTCCCAAGGTCTGGGAAAACAACAATAATCTTCTCTCTTACTGGGGTCTTCACATGCAAAGCTCTTATACCATGTTGAATTTTAGCATTTGCGTATATTCTTTAATTTTGCAGACTGTAAGATAGTTAACAATAAGACAAGTGCAGTAGATAAACAAACATCAAAACAATTAAAACAAGATGTTTTTCACGAGGAAACCTTTAAAGGACAAATACACCAAAAGCATTAGTAATTCATCCCTTAAATGAGATGACTGAGTTTGTAAAAGGATCTCAAAATTCTGAGATGAATGTTCTTCAAATTTTGCCAAAGCCCTAGAAAACCTGAACAATTTACAAAACAATTGAAATACAAACAAAATTTACAAAAACTTCAAATCAAGGCTTGCTGCCCATAATTTATCTCTACTACCCAAACCAAATGTTGTTGCCCAAACTGCTGCTTTTCGAACTACTAAAGCTGCCCATAATTCTTTCGTTTGCCAAGAAAAGATTAGGGCTTTTCAGTGGCTGCCCGGATTACTTCCCTGCTGCCAGAAATCATAGAAAACCTGCACGAATCAGTATAGGGCTTTTGACCCAGTTTTGTGTGGGTATCCAAGCTAAGAATGGGCTGCCCGAGAGATAAACAGGTTGCCCGAGAGTTTTGTTTGATGCCTAAAATATTTTTTTGTAGTTGCCCATGAGAAGAGAGGTCAACCCGCGAAGAATAACATCCAGCCCGAGATGAGGGAACTGCTGTCCGAGACTGTTTTGCTTGCCCGTGAAGTAAAGCAGGTTGTTCGTGGTCAGATCTGTCTGCCCCAGATAGGGATGATGCTACCCGTGACTGTTTTGCGTGCTAGTGATGTAGATGATGCTGCCCATGGAAGGTTTCTACTACTGATCGTAAAGAGAAGGGAAGAACCTTCACTTGCGAGAGTATGGATGATGCCCTAGCTAGCTAACCGCCAAGATACGGCATAAATGAATAGGTATGTTGCAGACTTGCTGAAACCCTAGCGAAGAACTTAGCCTGCAATGGTGCTCACGATGGAGGAAGGTGTTGTATCAAAATGAATGACAAGTGAACTTCTTTTATATCCTTTCACTCACTAGAACTGGTCCTTGTAGATAGGAATATAATATTAGGTTTTAATCTTTTACCTTTAGTGGTACTAAAGGCCTCACTTTGACTTCTTAGTGGTGCAAGAGTCCTTATGTATTTTTGACTTTAGTCTCTTAGTCTTCTTCAAGTGCCATGTGGTCAATGCAAGTGATCATAGGAGTCCTTCATGCACACTCAAAGTACATCATCATAAATAGGGAGAATTACTATGCTTTTATCTCGAACTCCTTGTGCCACCAAGATCGGGTACTAGGTGTCTTAACCAAGGGTAGCTAATCCCTAGAGAAGACCACAAAGCCCACAGATCGAGGATAGGAGTGCCTCACATGCCTAGACCCGGTCTAGGACTTATAGTAATGTCTTGGTAACTGACCAGGTGTCTCCATTCTCCAGGAGAATGGCTCTCAGCCCTAGGCTGAGTCCCCCAGTCCTAGACTGGTTCATCTTCCTGGTAATTGATTAAGTGCCTCCAATCAAAGAATGGCCACTCGGCACTAGGCTGAGTTCCCCCAGTACTGGAATGGTTCCACATCCTAGTAACTGACTAAAAGTCTCCATTCAAAGAATGGCTACTCAGCTCAAGGCTGAGTTCAGCGAGTGCTAGATTGGTTCCGCATCCTGGATACTCACCAGGTGTCTCCATTCAAAGAATGGCTACTCAACTCAAGGTTGAGTTCCCCTGGTGCTGGACTGGTTCCACATCCTGGTGACTAACCAGGTGTCTCCATTCAAAGAATGGCTACTCGATCAAAGGCTGAGTTCCCCCAATGCTGGACCGGTTCCACATCCTGGTGACTGAGCAGGGGTCTCCATTCTCCAAGAGAATGGCTCTCAATGTTGCTTAGGAAAAATCAACACCAGTGAACCTTGGAAGACCAATGCAGGAAGATTTCAATATCAGAAGACAAAGGCCTACAGTCAAGGACACTCTCAGGCATGGAGACATGAAGTTTATCAAAGAAGTGTTGGAAGTTCCAACAGCTCAGTCAAATGTTGGACATGCAACCATGTTGGTTACATTGCTGCATATTGTCGTACGATGAGGTATTATAGTTGCAGTGGCCTTGGGCACAAAGCTCAAGATTGTTGGAGTACACAGAAACAACCCTTGAGATGTTTCCTATACAGCTCATCAAGGAAAGCTAGTACAGATGAAGGAACAAATGTTGAAAGGACAGATGCCAAAGAGCAAGTATGGATGAAGAAGTACGAGCAGTTGCAGATAAGAGATGTTGATCAAAGCAGGGAGGATGGTTACCATATGGAAAGCCAAGTATAAGGTCTCTCAAAGACCTTAGCACACCTTGAGTTAATGAGACTGGAGGATGAACTCAAAGAAGAAAGGATGGTTACTCCAAGCATACAGACAAGTCCTAGGATCATGCATATTGACAGGGGGAGCAGTGAGCAGTGATCAAAGGTTTCAAATGCAGATATGTTGTCACCCTTTGCCATTGATGCCAAAGGGGGAGAGATAAAGACAGAAGGAGAGATGAAGACAAAAGGGGAGTATGAGTTGTTGTCATCAATGACAAAGGGGGAGATTGTTGATGAAATTGTCATTGATGCCAACATCGACTTGCAATGGCTCCATAGGTTGTTATTGATGCCACCAAGTCCCACTTGCAATGCATTGGACCCCTTATATAGTGGGTTTGTGCCTTGAAGCACCTTGTACCCAGTTGACAAGGTCCTTGTACCCACAAGAATGGATCTTGAAGCCACCACCTTGTTGAAGATGTTGAAGACCCTGCTAATGGTGATGAAGACCCTGCTGATGGTGTTGAAGCCCTTGTAGATGATGCAGAAGCCCTAGATGGGTTGGAGAAGCATTAATGACCCATTCTGTGGTCATTCATTCTCCGATGGTGTCATGGTACCCCAAGAGAAGAACTAGCAACCCCACAAGTGATGTCATGATGGATCTTGACCCTTGGAGGTCTCCTGGAGTGCGTGAGGTGGTTGAAGAAGCCCATGAAACCTCTTGCTTCATGAAGAAGCCTTTGGACCCACACTTGATGGCTTTATGGTTCTTGTACACTTGATGAAGATGATGTGGTCATTGATAAAGACCTGGATGCCCTTGGTGATGGTCTTGGAGCCCACTAATTGCACTTGACATGGTTAGATGGCATGATGAAGGCACCCACACACATATGATGGTGATTGGGCACTTGGACACCTATTACACCCTTGGTGTTCATGATATGGTGGACACCTATTACACCCTTGGTGTTCATGATATGGTGGACACCCATGAACTTTAATGATATGGCAAAGGCATACACGTAATATGTATATGAATAACCTAGTAGGTTAAATGGCACCCCTTTGAAGAGGACACCCTTACTTATGGCAAGGAGTGGTTGTATGACACAACAAACAGAAATTATATATGGTAAGGGTTGACCCTAGTGTATAGCAAATTCAAAAAAATAGCAAATGACCTTTGTATAAGAAAAATTCAAATCGAATATTTAAAATAAAAATTCACAGCTAATGGATCTTGAAGTCGGCCCATAGTGTGGATGTGGAAACATTTAAATGTGTATATATATTATAAACACATGTCAATATCAAAATAAAACCAACGAAGGAGTTAGAGTGTGAGCTCGCAGTTGTTGTTGGACGAAGGAAAAGCACAGTGACTGAGGTAGGCTTTACACAATCCCAAATTTAATAAATGAAGGTGAAAGAGTTCGTTGGTTCCATGTGACTGAGGGTGGAGGCAGCAACAACAGTGTAAAGGAGCAGCACTAAGTTTTGGGTGGACTATTGACTGTGGCAGCCTTCATGACAGTCCCGAAATTATTGCACACATTCATAAGCATACTTGCAATAGCTCGAGACAATTTCGGTGGGCAAGTTTTTGTGGTTTTGGCAACCCAGTTTTTAGGTTTGCTTGGGGTTTCCACAATTCAAGTCTTACAGACCTAGTTTAACATACAACTAGCACTTAATTTCCACAGTCATGAAATAAATGATGTCAACTATAGTCTGAATTCTAATTAGTAATTTGCGACAGTCCTAGCTTGATGCACATCCAAGAATGATGTTCTAGGCAAACCCGAATTTTGATGGAGGGTAAACAATCCCTAAATACACAATCATGATTTAGGGTTGTTTGACAATGTTCTCATCTCTATATTGACAGTGTTTGACATGTTTGAAATCTTATCCGAGTTAGGCAAAGGAATGATGCCCTAATCTCGCACAGTTCAGACATTTGTAGCAGTAGTCAAGATCAAATTTTGGACTTGCTTGGCTTTGACAGAGATTGAAGCCATCTATAGGAGGAGTCATACTCAGCCAAGAATACAGAGATAAAGTGCTATACAGTGACACATTTGTATGTGTGAGATGCATACACTTCATGAGGATGTTACATGATGAATTATGTATATAGTGAAGATATATATACAGTGGAGCATGTGTATACAAACAATGAGACCTTATTGGTGACCTTGTACAGACATCTATTGATGATGTATACTTCTTGATATTCCATGATGATGATGATGATGATGATAATGCTTGGATGAAGCCCTAGTTCCAATGCATTGACAAGTTTGTATAAACAGTCTGCTTTGAGGTTTGAACAAGTTGAGTTACAGCCCAAGCTTGAAGAGTGAGATACATAGGTAAAGGCATGACAGTGTTGTATAGTCAAGTGTGTGAGCAATCTGCAAAAATATAGTGTAGTACAGCATTGCATTGACAAGATGATGTAATTGATTATTGTAATATATGAAGTACAGTTGTATGAACAAGTGAAGCATGCAGGTGCTTACCTTTTGATTGTGATGATACTTGATGAACACCTTGATGACATGATGCCTGCAAACTATGATGATGCATGATGGTGATGCATGATGATGAACACTCCATGATTTTGATGAAAGGAGACTGACATTTGACAGACCCTGTTGATGAAACAATATCCTTAATGATGAATTGTATGATGATGATGAGATGAGTTGCTGTATGCATGATCTTGATAATGATGTACACCCTATGTTACAAACCTTGATGATGATCAGACCATAATGACATGTTCAGACCCTGATGTTTGATGACTTAACAAATAGTGTTGATAACATAGTTGATGAGCAGACGACCAACAGTAGTGATGAGCAGATGAACAAATGTTGATGAGCAGATGATCAGCAGTACCGATGAGCAGTAGAGATTGATGAACAGATTGACGAACAGAGGATGATGAGCAGAGATGGTTGCACAGCAGATTGATGACAATCAAAGATTGGCATCAAGCTTGCAAGTGGAATCTTGCACTTGAGGATTGGACTCCTCAAACGCTTCTTAGTTGGAGCTAAGAAAAATAGGTTGGTAACTGTTATGAGAGTTGGTGCTCTTTTCATCAGTTGTTGTTGATTGTAATCGAGAAGATTGTTGTCTTCCATTTATAATAAATAAAGATCAAAATTCCAATATTCTTATGTCTCTTTTGATGTAATGTTTATGCTTATGACTCACAGTTGATTCAATTGAAGAATATAATTATGTGATTAATGCTTGATATACTCTGATTAATTAAAAAAAGGTAAAAAGGTTTAAATTGCTCACACACTAATTCACCCCCCCATCTCAATGTGGCCATTGTGTCCAACAATTGGTATCAAAGCAAGCCTTCGTCACAAGCCTAGCAAGCTTGAAGGAGATCCGTGGAGACACAATGAAAGCAAAAGAAGAGTCATCAAGCAATGACGTGCATGTACTTAATATGACAGATTATTTTAGCTGTAGGAGCAAGATGAAGGCATATCTGAAGAAGTTTGGCGTTTGGGAGATTGTGATCAATCCACCCGCTCCATCAAACAAGAAAGGCAAATCAGATGCAAAAAAGGAAGCTAAGAAGGGCATACTACATCCTTGAAGTTCCTCATGGATGGACTTCCCAGCTTAGTAAAGCAAAGTGTAGGGAAATACACTTCATCCAAAGATCTATGGTTCAAGTTGGAGAGCAAGTATCAGAAGGCAAGACCAGAACCCGAAAAGACAGATCAAGAATCAAAAGACAAGCCCCCATATGGACTCTTGTAATTGTAATGATAGCTTGTGTGATGAAATTGAGAAAGTTCTTGCACATGAGGATGAAGGGCTATCAAAGGCTGCACATGAGATACATCTCACGTTCTTGAATACTGATCTCAAAGCAAACTAGGTTATGAACACAGTAAATATGAACCATAGTGAATTCACGAAGTTCAACAAGAAAATCTTGGACTCTTTAAATGAATATCAACAGAAAACCATAACAATGAAAGTGTTGCTTGTAAAGCTCAAATACCAGGACAAAGAGTTGTGAGATCAGATGAAGGGCAAGGATGTTGAAAATGAACAACTAAAGACTAAATTGATCAGTCAAAGAAAGAACAAGAAGAGCTTGGTGAAAATTTTGAAGAAACCATGGAAGCTAATCATGATCTGAAGATTCAGCTAAGGAAGCCAAGAAAATAGAAGAAATCTTGAAGAATGAGTTGGAAGAAAAAGAGCAAACCATCCAAAGGCTAGAAGTGGAGGTAGTTGGTCTCAAGAAGAAAAGTGAGAAGAATGATGCATTTGTCAAGTTCAAGGACAATTTAGTTGTCCTAGATAAAATCTTGGATTGACAAAGATCTCCATGTGACAAGACTGATCTTTAGTTACAAGAAGGAGAAAGCAAAATCTGAAGATAGCACTTGGTCTCCCAAGACTCTAGAAGCAAGTCCATCAATGTCCAAGGTTGCTCCCCATGCACCTGCACATGACAACAAAGACTTTGGAAGTTCAAAGATGCATCAAAGAGTTAGACCTATTCCTCAAATCAAGCTCAGAAAAGAAACAACTCCAATATGGAATTAAAGTCCCGGGCATGAAATTGGATACAGTGGTTATTGTTATTTTTGTTCTAACTTTGGTCATAAAGCTGTGGATTGTAAACTCTACGAAAGAAGAAGTGGTGGAAGGCCCAATGACTCAGTTAGATGTTGGACATGTTGTTGCCACATGTCACACAATGAGGCGCTACACATGCAGTGGGTTTGGTCACAAAGCCCAAGAATGTGCAAGTCAAAGAAGTAACCCGAGGAAGAATCCTTCCTACACGTCAGCAAGAAGAACCAATGAAGCTTGAAAGGGCAATGCAGGAAGATTTGAATATCAAAAGACAAAGGCCTGCAATCAAGGACACTCTCAGGCATGGAGACATGAAGTTGATCAAAGAAGTGTTGGAAGTTCCAACAGCTCAGTCTAATGTTGGACATGCAACCATGTTGGTCACATTGCTGCATATTGTCGTACGATGAGGTGTTATAGTTGCAGTGGCCTTGGGCACAAAGCTCAAGATTGTTGGAGTACACGAAAACAACCTTTGAGAAGTTTCCTATATAGCTCATCAAGGAAAACCAATACAGATGAAGGAACAAATGTTGAAAGAATAGATGCCAAAAAACAAGTATGGATGAAGAAGACTAAGCAGTTGCAGATAGGAGAGGTCGATCAGAGCAGGGAGGATGGCTTCCATATGGCAAGCCAAGTATAAGGTCTCTCAAAGACCTTAGCACACCTTGAGTTCATGAGGCTAGAGGATTAACTCAAAGGAGAAAGTATGGTTAATCCAAGCATACAGACAAGTCCTACGATCGTGCATATTGACAGAGGGAGCAGTGAGCAGTGATCAAAGGTTTCAGATGTAGATATGTTGTCACCCTTTGCCATTGATGCCAAAGGTGGAGAGATAAAGACAAAATGAGAGATGAAGACAAAAGATGAGCATGCTCATAGGGGGAGCATGAGTTGTTGTCATCAATGACAAAGAGGGAGATTGTTGATGAAAATTGTCATTGATGCCAACATGGACTTACAATGGCTCCGCAGGTTGTCATTGATGCCACCAAGTCCCACTTGCACTACCTTGGACCCCTTACAGAGTGGGTTTATGCCTTGAAGCACCTTGTACCCAGTTGACAAGGTCCTTGTAACCACAAGGATGGATCTTGAAGCCACTACCTTGTTGAAGATATTGAAGGCCCTTGAGATGGTGCTAAAGCCCTTGTAGATGATGGAGAAGCCCTAGATGGGTTGGAGTAGCATTAATGACCCATTATGTGGTCATTCATGCTCTAATGGTGTCATGGTACCCGAGGAGAAGGACTAGCAACCCCACAAGTGATGTCATGATGGATCTTGACCCTTGGAGGTCTCCTGGTTTGGGGAGGTGGTTGAAGAAGCCCATGAAGCCTCTTGCTTCATGAAGAAGCCTTGAAGAAGCCTTTGGACCCACACTTGATGGCTTAATGGTTCTTGTACACTTGATGAAGATGATGCAGTCATTGATAAAGACCTGGATGCCCTTGGTGATGGTCTTGGAGCCCAGTAATTGCACTTGACATGGTTAGATGGCATGATGAAGGCACCCACACACATATGATGGTGATTGGGCACTTGGACACCTATTACACCAAAGGTGTTCAAGATATGGTGGACACCCTATGAACATTAATGATGTGGCAAAGGCATACATGTAATATGTATATGAAAGCACTAGTGGGTTAAATGGCACCCCTTTAATGAGGACACCCTTACTTACGATAAGGAGTGGTTGTATGACACAACAAAGAGAAATTACATATGGTAAGGGTTGACCCTAGTGTAAGGCAAATTCAAAAAAAATGCAAATTACCTTTGTATAAGATAAATTCAAATTAAATATTTAAACTAAAAATTCACACCTAATGGATCTTGAAGTCGGCCCTATATAAACATATATGTCAACATCAAAATAAAACCAACGAAGGAGTGAACAACAGATGGTTGAGCAGCAGATTGATGACAATCAAAGATTGGCATCAAGCTTTCAAGTGGAATCTTGCACTTGAGAATTAGACTCCTCAAGCCTTTCGTAGTTGGAGCTAAAAAAAACAGGTTGGGTCCTATTATAACAATTGGTGCTCTTTTCATCAGTAGGTGCTTATTGTAATCGAGAAGATTGTTGTCTTCAATGTACAATAAATAAAGTTCAAAATTCCATATATTTTTGTGTCTCTTTTGATGTGATGTTTATGCTTATGACTCGCTGTTTATTCAACTTAAGAATATGATTATGTGATTAATGTTTCATATACTCTGATTAATTAAAAGAAGCTAAAAAAGTTTAAATTGATCACACACACTGTTGCTCATCAATACTGTTGATCAACAGATGATCAACAATATCGATGAGCAACAGAGATTGATGAACAAATTAAGGAACAAAGGATGATGAGCAGAGATGGTTGAGCAGCAGATTGATGACAATCAAAGATTGGCATCAAGCTTTCAAGTGGAATCTTGCACTTGAAGATTAGACTCCTCAAGCCCTTCGTAGTTGGAGCTAAGAAAAACAGGTTGGGTCATGTTATAATAATTGGTGCTCTTTTCATCAATTGGTGCTTATTGTAATCGAGAAGATTGTTGTCTTCAATGTACAATAACTAAAGTTCAAAATTCCATATATTCTTGTGTCTCTTTTGATGTGATGTTTATGCTTATGACTCGCGGTTTATTCAACTTAAGAATATGATTATGTGATTAATGCTTCATATACTCTGATTAATTAAAAATAAATAAAAAAGTTCAAATTGCTCACACACAGAGTCACGGCCCCCTCACAGTGTGGCCTTTGTGTCCAACAATACTTTCGATTCTCTTCAATCAATTTGGCCACATGGATGCTTAGGTAATGAGGTCATATACCTCCCATAGAAACAGGTGTTGATTTGGATACACGGATTCCAAGAAAATTGAAAAATTCTAAAAAAGCCAAACCCAGATTTTTAGCAAAAAATATGTTTTGGAGGGCCTATTGCCTCGCTTTCTATGCACGTGGGAGCATATCTCACCAAATGCTCTAATGGGTTTCAAGATAACCAATCCATCTAGAAAACCCATAAATAATTTCGCAAAACTTGCAACCACCAGAGAGATATAGATGGGGCATTTTACCAATTTTTGCAAAATCTGCATTTTCTGAGTTAAACCAATTTTTAATTTGTAGAACGAATTTTCTGAGTTTGGGGGGATTGATCTTATCCATTTCTCCATGAATTTTCATGTATAAATAGAGCCCCATAGGGCTGAGAAAGGTATCTATCAATCATCATTTGTTATTTTGTAATTAGAGCTATTGTATTGAAGACTTGAGTATCATTTTGTAACTGAGTTTCTGATGGAATGAAGAGCTAGCTGAGTTTTGTTGAATCTTGGTGCATCTTCCTAGTTTGATCTGAACTTATTCTAGCAGTGTTGGCCACCTGGGAAGGGCCCCTCAATGTGAGTAAACATTGTTATGATTTCATTTGTTTACTAGATTAGAATTTGGATTATTGTAGTTTTCATTTATTTCTTTAATTTTTCTGTGTAATTGTAGATCTGATTTCCATTTTATGAATGTAGAATGATAAACACCCAAAGGTTGAGTCTTCATATGTGCATAAACTTGTTTATTTCCCTAAAATTCATCTGCTATTTCTCTCATGGATAAGTCGTTGCCATTCTAATTATGTTTTGCATCTTTTTGTTCCATGTATTTGTTCTGTCCTTTATGAAGTTAAGCCAACGATTATTCCCAACTATAACATTGATCCTTTGTTTAGGTTGAACACATTTGGTTCCTACTTTTTTCTTGTTTTGCGAATTGTCAACACATGTTTAGTCATTAGAATTGAACATCAAACCTTTATGATCACAAGAGTAAACACAATCAATCGATTGCTCTCACAAATCATTCAATTAAATTTCTCATTTGATTTCCTTGTGTGATGAATTTCAGAATTTTATTTGTTCTTGAAAAACTTTAAGTATAATTTCAGAGATTGGATTTTACCCATGTCTATATTCAAGAGGACAACAAACATAAACACAATCTTGATCTTTGAAAGAGATACATCTCGCAAACTTAACAAAGAAGATTTCGCATTGAATTGATTTGAATAGAGCGTTGTTTAACATTTCACAGGACTGAAGTTTAGATTGATTCAAACTTGTTTGAAAAAGTGGTTATTCGCTAGTACCCCATTTTCAATTTCAAATTTACATTTGGATTGATCAAGGGTTTTGAAAAACTTGCTTTTGTGCATAAGATGGATCTTTGCTTGAAGAAAATTGCTTCAGAAATTATTTAATTCAAATGGCTACATGATTAATAATGTTTTCACTAAAATCATACGACTTGATTCATTCTTGAACTGAATTAAATAATGAAAAGAACAAGTTTGGGACTAATAATTTCTTGTTTAACAAAATAATCAATACCACATCTTTATTGATTGAAGGACTTTGTTTTCAATACACAGGCAGAACTTGTTAGATATCAGCAACCTTCAGTTAGCAAAGTTGTCAGAGGTCTGATTTAGTAATCCCATAGATTTGAGTTATTTATAATTTGGTGCTAGTTTGGAATTTCTTGTGGGTTATGTGTTTGGATTTGGTTTAAGTGAATAAACTAATTTATTAGCTATAGTGTGGATTTAAATTGCCCTTATTCCTTTATGTTTTAAGTAAGGAAATTTTGGATATTGATTTGCTCTTGAAGTGCTTGTATTTTATTTTTAATAACTCCAATTACCAACGGAGGAATTAATGACCTAACTCGGTAGACATGTGTTGAATTTTAGCATTAGCATGAATACTTTTTAAAAATTGCAGACTAACATAAACAAATGACAAGTGCAGTAAACAACATCAATCACATCAACACATTGAACACAAGATTTTTCACTGGGAAAACCTTTAAAGGACAAAAACCACAAAAGCATTAGTAATTCATCTCGTAAATGAGATGACTAAGTTTTTCCAAAATTCTCAAACTCTAACTGAGTTTGTACCACAGAACCACAATTACATAAGATGATCCAATTACACAGCAAAATACCCAATTAGGTCTTTTCACAAATTATGGCTTGTTGCCCTAATTCTCTCCTGCCCAAAAATTGCAAGCTACCCCAATCTGACCGTAGTGTTGCCCTCTGCATGTTCTGCTGCCCGTCCGTACCTTGCTTCCCCATCTGTACTACTCTGTCCATACTGCTGCCCGAATGGGCAGATCTACTTCCCAGCTGCTTTTCCTACTGCCCGCTGCCCGGCCATACTGTAGCCATGCCCTGCCTACTGCTCGTAGGGCAGACTTGGCTGCCCAAAACCTGTTGTGCAGGTCTCTAGCAGCCCGAGGCCTCTCGAGCCTGTCTACTGTCAGCCCGAGACCTCACGGGTCTGTCTGCAACTGCTGAAGCAGCCCGCAGTCTTCACGGGCTAGCCCGGAGGCTACCCGAGGATTGGCCATAGGCCAAAACCCTCACGGGTATGCCTGCAATAGGCTGCCCGAGGGTAGAAGGAAAGGGCTGAGCCATCATCGTTAAGAAAAGAGGGGTAGGCCATGGAGATTAAGGTTGCCCGTGAACCCTTCCAGCTACCCAGTAAGAGATGGAGAATACCTGTGAAGAGATCTGTTGCCCGGAAGAAGAGAGAGTTAGGGTAAGGACCCTAACTCACAAAAAACAGATAAAACTTGTAGCAGCTGAAAACCCTAGCTTAGGGTTTACCAAAAATAATTGTGAATGCCCTGGCTAGACTCATCCATGCTAGGGCATCACATTAATTGTCATTCTCTTCAATAACCTGTGGAATCTTCAGTTGGAGCAGCTATACCTGTGAAAGCAAGTGTGTGTAATAATGAAATGGATTGATCTTCTTTTATATCCTTTGAGTCACCTGTAAGTGGGCCAAAATTAGAAAGATCAAAATAATAATATTTTATTCTTTTCTAATTTTGACTTTTGCCTTTAGTGGTGCTAAAGGTGTTTTTACACTTTCACTTTGACCCCTTAGTGGTCCTTATGTATTTTTGACTTTTACTTTAGCCTTCTTCAAGTGCCCCTGTGGTCAATACAAGTGGTCAAGGTGGTCTTTCATCACCACTCAAAGTACATCATCATAAACAGAGAGAATTACTAATGCTTTTATCTCACACTCTATGTGACACCAAGATCAGGTACTAAGGTGTCTTAACCAAGGGTAGCTAAGCCTTGGAGAAGATTGTGAAGCCCACTAATCAAGGGTCAAAGTGTCACACATGCCTAGACCCGATCTAGGGCTTATAGTGTCTTCTTGGTAACAGACCAGGTGCCTTGGCCATAGGCTGCATAATTTGACACTAGGTCAAATATTTGGTAACAGACCAAGCGCCTCCATTCTCTTGAAGAATGGCCCTCAGCCCTGGGCTGAGTCCCTAGTCCCGGACTAAGTGAATTCCTGGTAACTGACCAGGTGCCACCATTCAAAAGAATGGCTACTCAGATCTAGGCCGAGTCTACCGATGCTAGATTGGTTCCACATTCTGGTCCCATACCAAATGTCACCATTCAACAGAATGGTTACTCAACTCAAGGTTGAGTCCCCCTAGTGCTGGACTGGGTCCATATCGTAGTCTAAGACCAGATATCATCATTCAACAGAATGATCACTCAACTCTAGGTTGAGTCCACACCGTGGTCCCGGACGAGGTGTCCCCATTCTCCTAAGAGAATGGCTCTCGATGCTGCTCGAAAAAATCAACAATATGGTCACCTTATGATGGGTTTCCTCCCAAGATAATTGGGCTAGTTTTGATTGTTTTGTGTATTTGACGGCATTAGTTTAGGCTAGATTAGGCTAGTTCATGCTTCAATCCTGCACATACTGAGCTTGCACCTCCAAGTCTACAAATGTTGGTCGATAATTTAATGTTGAATTAATTAGCATATAATTTTACTGACAAAGAGCTTCTAGAATAGGCTTGATTTGGATAAGGATAAAATTTCCTTGTTCTAGAAGTCTTCATGGTTATCAATAACTTCTTCTAGAAGTTTCTTTAACCATCATTCAAGTCTTCCTTCTAAAAATCAATTCCTCCTTGGTTAACTTTAACTTTTACAAGGAGTCGATTTTACCTGAATTAACTTTGACTTCTTTTTTTTCACACCTTGCCATTTAACATTTAACCCTTTACATTTTTAGAGCATTCACATTTACACTTTACTTCATGACTTTTTTTAAGCCATTTACATAGGAGTTCATTCACACTTATACAAATATAACTTTCTCATGTTGTACATGGTCGCACTAGCTCTTTACGTATTACACTTAGCAATTTTAACAAAGAAGAGATCATTTGTGTAGTGTTAGCTCACAAAACTTGTTCGTTCATTTTGCTTTTGCTAAACTGACATTGTCTGTTGCACTAGGATTATAAGGCTTGCCTTGGTTTTTGCACATGGCTCACAAAGCTTAACTTGGCTTTTGCTAAACAAACCTTGTCTGTCGCACTAGGCTCATAAGGCTTGTCTTGGCTTTTGCACATGGCTCATAAGGCTTTCCTTTGAAAGTTTTTGAGGATCCCAACCCGATTTCAAGCTTGTTAGCTTCTCTACATAGTTTAATGCCCAAACCCTTGTATGCACAACTCTTTTAATAAAAATTGACTAAACTGAAACACATGGAGTTCTTTTTCGAAATTTAACAATTCAGAAATTTTCTCTTTCAATTAAAAATTTGAAACTCAGAAATTTAAAATAGCCAAACACACATGAAAAGAACACTGATATTTTTTACCAATGGCCCAGGATAAAACCCCTAAAGGGAAAACTTGTTTCTGAGAGAGATTTATTATTTCTTCAAGTAGAATAGAGAAATTCAAACAACAATAATCATCAATTTTTCTTCTCAACATCTAAACATTTACCGTTGTTTTTCTCCTCGAAATCTGAACCTTTACAGTTGTTTTTCTCCTCGAAATCTAAAACCTTTACTGTTGTTTTTCTACTCGAAATTCGTGTCAAACTTCATCCTCGAAATTCGTGCCAGATTCTACCTATATAGACAGAATTTAAATTTTGTACCTTTCCCCAAAAAAATGCCCAACCCATACTATACGATTCTCCTCGAATTATGTGCAGTCCATACTGTTGTACAATCCTCGAAAATTGTGCAACCATACCTCGATTTATGTGCATGTCCATGCTATTGTACAGACTCCTCGAAATCTGTGCAATACTAAATCCTCCTCTATTTTTGTGTTGTTGTACAGATTCTCTTCTCGAAATTTGTGCCCAAAATCCTACTTGATGTTTGTGATGTACAACTTTTCTTCACGAAATTTGTGCCCAAAATCCTCCTCGATTTTTGTGCCCAAATTTGTCTTCTCTCAATTTCTCTCTCCTGCTGGTTAGGAAATCTCTCAAAACCCTCTGCTCTTCTTCTTTCTCTCTCCAAAATTTCTCTTTGAAAAGTGAATAATGAGATGAGTTTGCCTTGCCCTAGTCCCTTTTTGTTCATGGCAACTTCCTCTTCAATCTAATGGTCAAGATTAGATTAGATGAAAAGTTCTCATTAAATGCTCTATTAATTAATTAATAAATGACATTTAGTGCACCTCATGTCATTTAATAAAGTGAGAGCAACCCCTTTTAATTAATCACTCACTCAACTTTAATTAAAAATTTAAATATGAACTTAGGATAAACCATGATTTTTACTTTTTAATGAAGTCGCTTTAAAAACATAAAGTACATCTCACTTCAATAATTACAAATGACTAGGGGTCACCATTTAAATTGTACTTGTCCACCCCAAGGCAATGTTAAGCAAACAAACGCTTCCTAGGTAACTTTTCAACACTCCCTCTTACCAAGGAAGGTGTTTTTCACCACTCCCAACTTATCTCTGAAGTAGACATGCTTCCCTCTACCCAAAGCCTTTGTGAGAATGTCAACTACCTGCTCATCTGTAAAAACATACTGCAATTGTACTGCCCCTCTCTGAACATAATCTCTAATAAAGTGATATCTAATCTCTATATGCTTTGACCTGTCATGAAATATCGGACTCTCAGAGAACTTGATGCAACTCTGATTATCACAATGTATAACTGTAGGACTGAGCTCCTGACCAAACAAGTCTACCATCAGCTTATGAAGCCACAAAGCCTCACAACTAGCCTGACTAGTTGTCATATACTCGGCATTAACAAAACTCAATGCTACAGACTTTTGCTTCCGCCTGAACCATAACACAACTGCCAAGCTCAAGCTAAATCAACAACCAGAAGTACTCTTCCGTGAAAGTTTTTGAAAGTTTTCCCAACCCGGTTTCAAGCCTTTAGGCTTCTCTGCATAGTTTAATGCCCAACCCTTTCAATGCATAATTTTTCACAAATTATCCAACTGAAACACATGTGAAAACTTTTTCTCAACTTTAAACAAATTCAAAAATTTTCTTTTCAAACTGTAAATGCAAAACTCGGAAATTTTTAGACATCTACACACACGAAAAATTAATACTCATAAATTTTCGACCAAATTGGTCCAAGGAAAAACCCCACTGGGGAAAAGCCTGTCAAGAGAGAATTTATTTCTTCAGAAAAAAAATTCACCAATGAAATTACAATCAACTTATCTCTTTTCCATTTCGGAAAGTGTGCCAAACAAATGACAAACAGACTGTTGCCTTTTCACTGCTGTACAAACTCGCACGTGTTAGTACGGTTGCAATAAATGTTGTTGTACATATCTAAAAATTCGTGCCCAAAATTTCTGCTATGGAAATCGTGCCTAATGCCTCGATTTCAGTGTTGTACGATGCAATTAATTCTGTATGGCTGCCTCGAAATCTATGCCTGTATTTGTTGTTGTACGACCCGCACGTGTGAGTAAGGACTGCAGAATTTAATGTTGTTGTACCTGCTGTACAGATTTTTGTCTTGGGAAATGTACCCTGATCTTAGGGTTTCAATCTCTGAAAATTATCTCTCTTTTCTCTCTCTCTCTCCAAAATCTCTTTTAGAAGATGAACAACAATGAATGAAGTTTTGCCTTCCCTAGCCTCTTTGTTCATGCCAACTTCCCCTATCAATCTAACGGACAAGATTAGATTAGATCAAAGGTTGACATTAAATGCTCCATTACAAAATAATTAAATGATATTTAGTGCACTCATATCATTTAATAAAGTTGAGCAACCATTTTTTTCTATTTAATCACTCACTGAACTTTTAAATGTGAACTTAGGAAAATACCCACTTACCTTTTTAATAAAGTCACTTTAAAAACATAAAGTGCATCTCACTTCATTAAATGCACAACATGACTAGGAGTCACATTTAAGTGTCCTTGTCCAATCTAAGGCAACTCTAGGTGGACAAACACTTCCTAGGTAACTTTTCAACACTCCCTCTTACCGAGGAAAGTGTTTTTCACCACACCCAACTTATCTCTGAAGTAGACATGCTTCCCTCTACGCAAAGCCTTTGTGGGAATGCCAGCCACCTGCTCATCTGTCGAAACATACAGCAAACGAACATCCCTCTCTGAACATAATCCCGGATGAAGTGATATCTAATCTCAATGTGCTTCGACCTGTCATGAAATACCGGATTCTTAAAGAGCTTGATGCAACTCTGATTATCACACTATATAACAGTGGTACTCAGCTCCATATCAAACAAATCCACCATCAACTTGCGAAGCCACAAGGCCTCACAACTGGCCTGACTGGCTGCCATATACTCGGCCTCAACAAAACTCAATGCCATGGACTTTTGCTTCCTGCTGAACCACGACACAACTGTCGAACCCAAGCTGAAGCAACAACCGAAAGTGCTCTTCCGGTATGAAACACTACCTGCCCAATCTAAATCTGTATAGCCAACCAACCCCACTCCACCAAATCTCCTATAATCCAATCCATAATCAGTTGTACCTGCAAAATACCTCAAGATGTGTTTTGCAGCAGTCCAATGCACTCTCCTGGGATCCACCATGAACTGACTGAGAGTGTTCACTGCAAAACTCATATCTGGTCTGGTGTTGACCAAATACATCAACGATCCAATCAACTGACGATATAAGGTAGGGTCCACCAACTCTCCCTCTAAAGCATGAAGCTTCGCCTAGTTGGTGATCATGGGTGTCGACATAGGTCTGCAATCTGTCATTTGAAATCTCTTCAGAACATCTGCAGCATATTTTCCTTACCCCAAGAAAACATGTCCATCCTCCAGCCAAACCTCCCTCCCCAAATAATGATGCGTCAGTCCAAGGTCTATCATCTCGAACTCTAAAGCAAGATCCTTCTTACACGCATCAATCGGGTGCTCTCCCCCGGTAATGAACAAGTCATCAACATACAGCAGAAGAATAAGAGGAACACCACCAACCACAATGTAGTATAGGATGGGATCCGCTTCACTCTTCTTAAACCCAATCGAAAGCAAGTAGGTGTCGATCCTGGAATAACAAGCCCAAGGGGCTTGCTTCAGTCCATACAAGGCCTTTTTCAGCCTGCAAACATGAGTGTCTCTCTCACATACCTCAAAGCCCTGTGGCTACTCCAAATATACCTCCTCCTATAGAAAACCGTTTAGGAAAGTGGTTTTCACATCCATCTGATGGATCTTCCAACCCATCTCTACAACGACAAAGATCGCTGCTCTGATCGAAGAAAACCTGGCCACCGGTACAAATGTCTCATCATAGTCAACTCCCTTGCCCTATGAGAAACCACGTGCAACAAAACGAGCTTTGAACTTCTCAATATTGCCATCCCCAGCATGCTTTATCTTGTAAAGCCATTTGGAAGTCACAACTGACGTCCCCTCTGGTCTCGGAACCACTTCCCACACCCCATTCTTCATGATGGAGTTGTACTCCTCCATCATGGCATCTCTCCATACTTGGTGTGCGGAGGCCTGCTCATAAGTAGCAGGAACGGCATCACGCAAGCTAGTCACCTGTGCCATGTAGCTAAAAAGCCTCTTTGGTTCCTTGCTCTCCCTGACCTCCCTCTTGGGCAGTCCAACTAACTGCTCTGCTTCCTTCATCAACTCCTAAAGCCAACTTGGCTTCCTCTTCCTCGAGGAAGCATCCTGTCTCAGACTCTCCTCAACCTCCTCATCAAACACCTGTCTCCCTTAAAGAGTCCCAACAACCTGAGAACCTGTCCCTAGTGAACTTGTACTTGTACCACTCAAACCTTAATCACCTGAAGGAGTCATCTAAGAAACCGTGACCCGTGAAACTATCCCTATACCAGAAGTACCTGTAGACTGAGCCCCTGTAACAAAAGGACCTGTAACCTGTGACCCAGTCACACCTGAAACAGTGACCCCGAACTCTAACTTGCTAAACTCTAAGTTGTCACCTGTGTAATACCCTGTTGATCCTCCATCTCGAAATCAAGAGACCTCCTAAAGGCTTTCTCCTCCTCGAACTTCACCTCCCTTCTCACCACAACTTTCCTCTATGCAGGAAGGTAAATCCGAAAAGCCTTCGATGTCTCATCGTAACCAACAAAAATACCACGCTCGCCTGTAGCCTCCAACTTTGTCCTCTTCTCAGAAGGGACATGAGAGTATGTAAGGTATCCAAAAATCCGAAAGTGGCCTATCTCAAGCACTTTCCCTGTGAATGTCTCCTCGAGAGTTTTACTCCCCAATGCACGGTGCAGACTCTTGTTGAGAACATAAACAACAGTACTACAGGCCTCTGCCCATAGAAAGAAAGGAAGACTTTGATCATGCAGCATGGCTCTAGCTGCACCCACTATAGAACGATTCTTCCTTTTAGCCACTCCATTCTGCTGTGGAGTGTAAGGAACAGTCAACTGCCTCTTTATCCCCTCCTGTTGACAATACTCATCAAATGCACGAGAAGTTTACTCACCTCCATTGTCTGACTGAAGTACCTTGATCTTCTTTCCTGTCTGGTTCTCCACAAGAGCTTTGAATTCTTGGAACCGAAGCAAGACTTCCTCTGACCTCTTGCTTCTAAGAAAATAGATCCAGGTCTTCTTGGAAAAGTCATTAATGAAAGTGATGTAATACTCATATCCTGTCAAAAAGGCAGAAGACATGGAACCACACAGATCTGAATGAATCAACTGAAGCACTCCCTCTGATCTGGAATCACTACTTCGAAAAGCAGTCTTGGTGTACTTTCCCAAAGCACACCCTCTACACACACCACTCGACTCTATGCTGAACTCTGGCATACCTGTAGTCATCTCTCTCAGCATCCGCAAAGCTGGATGGTGAAGATGGGCCATCCTCCTATGCCATAGCTCACACAACTCACTGCTACTCTGAGTGTGTGACAATGTGTGATGTGGCTCGAAGAGAAGCTTGTCCAGTTTCCTGCATCTGATTCCAATCACTCGTGAATCAGATGGACCTGTTGTCTTGGGAAATATGTGAACTTTCCCATCAAGGACATATACACCGAAGCCTCTATCCTCAATCATAAAAACTGAAACAAGGTTCTTCTTGATCCCAGGGACATACAAGACATCCCTCAGATACATAGACTGCATGGACTCCCTGTCAAAACGAACAGTCCCTCGCCCAACTGCACTCACCACTATGTCATCTCCCAATACAACCTCCATCTCCAAGTCTGACTCAGACATCTCTGTGAACATATCGCGATCACCTGTCATATGACTGGAAGCTCCACTATCAATATACCAAGTGGAGGAAGTAGCAGTGGCACTCAACACCTGCCCAACAATCATGGAATGCTCCATGTGGTCCTCAAAATCCCTGCTGATGATAGAAGATGCTCTCTCAACACCAACACCTGCAAAGAGAGAAAAGTCTCTCAAATCTCACTACAAACTCATCGATCTCTACTGTAGCTGCAGTCTGCACTTCTTCTTCTTCTTGTTAGGACATTGTCCAGCATAGTGTCTTGTCTTCTGACATGCAAAGCATTTCACTTTGCTCATGTCCTTCTTCTCTCCCTCATGTTGTTTGGCTCCCTCCTTGGAACCCTTCTTGAACTTATTCTTCTTCTTTCCCATCACTGCTAAAGCAACATTCTCCTCATCATCTCTCTGATGTGACGAACTGCCCTGTAAGAAACCTCTCTGTATCTCCTCCTGTGTGAGATCATCCCACAATCGATCCCATATGGGCATGTTCTCCCTCCCAATAATGGTCTGAACAAATACGGTCCACTGCTGTGACACACCATTTAGTGTTGTACGTACCATCTCAGGAATTCCCACCACCTCTCTAACAACTACTAGCTCATCTCTTACCTGTGTAATCTTGGTAAGATATGATGCCATGCCTTCACCTTTTCCATGCGAACACCCTTCAACATCTCTCTCAATACCATCTTCTTGTTTTCATTGTAACTCTAATAAAGATTTGTCAAGGCTGTCCACATCTCAAATGCATGGTCTTTGGCTGAAATGTGAGGGATCACATGATCCTTCATTGCATCAAGAATGACTCTTCTTGCCCTTATATCCTTCTTTATGAAGGTTGCCTTATCTGTTGCATCAGCAGGTACTACCACAGGATTTGTAGTTGTCCCATGAACTATATCACATAGTTCATTCTCTTCAAGAATCAAGTTAATCCTAGCATTCCAAGGGCTAAAATTTGCAGCCCCATCAAGTCTATCTTCCACTCTAAGACCGAAAACCATTGCTGCAACCTGTACTCACAAGCAAGTTGTTCAAGACTTCTTTCCTTCAAACCCCAGTTTCTGAATGTTTAAAATTCTGAATCTTTGCAAAGCTCTAATACCATGAAAGTTTTCCCAACCCGGTTTCAAGTCTTTAGGCTTCTCTGCATAGTTTAATGCCCAACCCTTTCAATGCATAAGTTTTCACAAATTATCCAAACTGAAACACATGTGAAAACTTTTTCTCAACTTTAAACAAATTCAGAAATTTTCTTTTCAAACTGTAAATGCAAAACTCATAAATTTTCAAACATTTACACACTCGAAAAATTAATACTCAAAAAATTTTAACCAAATTGGTCTAGGCAAAAACCCCACCTAGGAAAAACCTGTCAAGAGAGAATTTATTTCTTCAGACAAAAATTCAGCCAATGAAATTACAATCAACTTATCTCTTTTCCATCTCGAAAAACGTGCCAAACAAATGACGAACAGACTGCTACCGTTTCACTGCTATACGGACTCGCACGTGTGAGTACAACTGCAATAAATGTTGATGTACAGATCTAGAAATTCGTGCCCAAAATTTCTGCTTTGCAAACCGTGCCTGCTGCCTTGATTTCAATGTTGTATGATCTTCATGTACCATGCAATTAATTCTGTACGGCTACCTCGAAATTTGTGCCCATATTTGTTGTTGTACGACCCACACATGTGAGTACAGACTACTGAATTTAATGTTGGTGTACATGCTATACCTTCCTCCTGCTGTACGAATTTATGTCTTGGGAAATGTGCCCTAATCTTAGGGTTTCAATCTCTGAAAATTATCTCGTTTCTCTCTCTCTCTCTCTCCAAAATCTCTTTGGGAAGATGAACAACAATAAATGAACATTTGCCTTGCCCTAGCCTTTTTGTTCATGGCAACTTCCCCTGTCAATCTAACGGTCAAAATTAGATTAGATCAAAGGTTGACATTAAATGCTCCATTAAAAAATAATTAAATGATATTTAATGCACTCATATCATTTAATAAAGTTGAGTAACCCCTTTTTCTATTGAATCACTCACTTAACTTTTAAATGTGAACTTAGGAAAATACCCACTTAACTTTTTAAAAAAGTCACTTTAAAAACATAAAGTGCATCTCACTTCATTAAATGCACAAAATGACTAGGAGTCACATTTAAGTGTCCTTGTCCACCCCAAGGCAACTCTAGCTGGACAAACACTTCCTAAGTAACTTTTCAACATTCCAGTCCAAAACACTGCCTACCCAATCTAAATCTGTAAAGCCAACCAATCCCACTCCATCAGATCTCCTCTAGTCCAAGCCATAATCAACTGTACCAATAAGATATTTCAAGATGTGTTTTTCGACAATCCAATGCACTCTCCTGGGATCCACCATGAATTGACTGAGAGTATTTACCGCAAAACTCAGATCTGGTCTGGCGTTGAACAGATACATCAACAAACCAATAAGTTGACGATATAAAGTAGGATCAACCAACTCTCCCTCAGAAGCATGAAGCTTTGTCCAGTTGTTGATCATGGGTGTAGACATAAGCCTGCAATCGTCCAACTGAAATCTCTTCAAAACATCTGCAGCATATTTTCCTTGCCCCAAGAAAACATGTCCATCCTCCTCCCAAATCTCCATCCCCAAATAATAGTGCATCAGCCCGAGGTCAGTCATCTCAAACTCTGAAGCAAGATCCTTCTTGCAAGCATCAATCAGGTGCTCTCCTCTAGTAATGAACAAATCATCAACATATAGTAGAAGAATGAGCAGAACACCACCAACCACAATGTAGTACAGGTTGGGATCCGCCTCACTCTTCTAAAACCCAATCAAAGCAATTAGGAATCGATCCTAAAATACCAAGCGCGAGGGGCTTGCTTCAGACCATACATGAGAATCTCTCTCATACACCTCAAAGCCCTGCGGCTACTCCAAATACACCTGATCCTATAGAAGACCGTTGAGAAAAGTGGTCTTCACATCCATCTGATGGATCTTCCAACCCATCTCAACCACGACGGAGATCACTGCTCTGATTGAAGAAAATCTAGCCACTGGCACAAAGGTTTCATCATAATCAACTCCCTCTATCTGTGAGAACCCACGTGCAACAAAACGAGCTTTGTACTTCTCGATGCTGTCATCCACAACATGCTTGATCTAGTAAAGCCACTTGGAAGTCACAACTGACTTCCCCTCTGATCTCGGAACCACTTCCCACACCCCATTCTTCATGATGGAATTGTACTCTTCCATCATGGCATCTCTCCAAACCTGGTGTACGAAGCCTCCTCATAAGTGGTCAGTACGGTATCACACAAGCTAGTCACCTATGCCATATAGCTAGAAAATCTCTTAGGTGCATTACTCTCTCTAACCTCCCTCCTGGGTGGTCCAACAGACTCCTCTGGTTCCCTTCACAAGCTCCTTAAGCCAACTTGGCTTTCTCTTCTTGGAAAAAGCATCATGTCGCCAACTCTCCTCTATATCCTCATCAAACAAATGTCTCCCTGAAAAAGTACCAATAGTCTAAGATCCTGTCCCTGATGAAACTGTACCAAGTGTATTCGAATCACCTGACGGTGTAACCTGAGAACCTATGATCCGTGAACCTGTCCCAGTACCAAAAGTCCCTGCAGACTGAGCCCCTGAAACTGATGAACCTGTAACCTGTGACCCAGTCACTCCTGAAACCAATGACCCTGTACCCTAACTCGCTGAACACTAAACTGTCACCTATGGAGTACTCTACTGCTCCTCTATCTCAAAATCTAGAGATCTCCTAAAGGCTTGCTCCCCCTCAAATCTCACCTCCCTCTTGACCACAACTTTCCTCTGTGTAGGAAGGTATATGCGAAAAGTCTTTGAAGTCTCGTCATACCCAACAAAGATACCCCTCTCTCCTGTAGCCTCCAACTTTGTCCTCTTCTCAGAAGGGACATTTGAGTATGTAAGGCAACCAAATATACGAAAGTGACCTATCTCAGGCACTTTCTCAGTGAACATCTCCTCCGTAGTTTTGCACCCCAAGGCACGGTGCGGACTCCTGTTCAGTACATAGACCGTAGTGCTACAGACCTTCGCCCATAGAAAGAAAGGAAGACTCTGATCATGCAGCATGGCTCTAGCTACACCCACTATCGAACGGTTCTTCCTTTTAGCCACTCTATTCTACTGTGGAGTGTAAGGAACTGTCAACTGCCTCTTGATCCTATCCTGTCTACAGAACTCATCGAATGCATGGGAACTTGGGAAGTATACTCACCCCCATTGTCTGACCGAAGTACCTTGATCTTCTTTCCTATCTAGTTCTCCAGAAGAGCGTTGAACTCTTGGAACCAAAGCAAGACTTCCTCTAATCTCTTACTTCTAAGGAAATAGATCCAGGTCTTCCTGGAAAAGTCATCGATGAATGTGACATAATACTCAAAACTTGTGAAAGATGCAGATGACATGGGACCACACAAATCTGAATGTATCAACTGAAGCATTCCCTCTGATCCGGTATCACTTCTCGAAAAAACAGTCTTGGTGTACTTTTCCAAAGCACACCCTCTACATTCACCACTCGGCTCTGTGTCGAACTCTGGCATACCTATAGTCATGTCTCTCAGTATCCTCAAAGTTGGATGATGAAGGTGGGCCATCCTCCTGTGCCATAACTCACACAACTCATTGTTGCTCTGTGTGTGACAGTGCATGATGTGGCTGGAGGAGAAGCTTGTACAGTTTCCCACATCTGACTCCAATCGCACGTGAAACAGATGGACCTGTTGCTTTGGGAAAGATGTGAACTTTCCCATCAAGGACATATACTCCAAAGCCTCTGTCCTCGATCATGGAAACTGAAACAAGGTTCTTCTTTAGCCCAGGGACATACAAGACATACCTCATAAACATAGGTTGCATGGACTCCCTGTCAAAACGAACAGTCCCACACCCAACTGCTCTCACCACTGTATCATCTCCCAACACAACCTCCAACTCCAAATCTGCCTCTGACATCTTGGGGAACATGTCTCGATCACCTGTCATGTGACTCGAAGCTCCACTATCAATGTACCAAGTGGAGGAAGTAGTGGTAGCACTCAAAGAATGCCCAACAATCATGGAATGCTCCATGTGACCCTGAATGTCCCTGTTGGTGATAGATGATGCTCTCTCTACACTAACACCAACAAAGAGAGAAAAGTCTCTCTCAAATCTAGCAGCAAACTCATCAATCTCTGCTAAAGTTGTTGTATGTTGTTTCCTCTTCTTCTTGTTTGGACATTGTCCAAATAGTGTCCAAACTTCTGGCAAGCAAAGCATTTCACTTTGCTCATGTCTTTCTTCTCCCCATCATGTTGTTTGGCTCCATCCTTGGAACCCTTCTTGAACTTCTTTTTCTTACCTTTCGCTGCCAACGCCACATGCTCCTCATCATCTCTGTGATGTGACGAACTACCCTGTAAGTATCCCCTACGTGTCTCCTCCTGTGTGAGATCATCCCACAATCAATCCCATGTAGGCATGTTCTCTCTACCAATGATAGTCTACACAAACACACTCCATTGTTGAGTCACGTCATTTAAGGCTGTATGCACCATCTCAGCATTCTCTATGACCTCTCCTACAACTGCAAGTTCATCTATTACCTGTGTAATCTTGGTAAAATAGGAAGCCATGCCTTTCCCTTTGCTCATGTGCACATTCTTCAACTTCTCCCTTAACACCATCTTCATGTTTTCATTTGAATTTTGGCAAAGATTTGTCAAAGAAGTCCACATCTGAGAAGCATGTGTTTTTGTTGATATGTGAGGGATTATATGATCCTTCACAGCATCAAGTATAATCGTTCTTGACTTCACATCTCTCGTCATGAAGGCAACCTTATCAACTGCATCGACAGGTACTACTACAAGATTTGCAGTTGTACTGTGAACAATGTCCCATAACTCAATTTCTTCTAATTCTAGCCTTCCATGGTCTAAAATTTGTAGCCCCATCCAATCTGTTTTCAACTCTATGACCAAATACCATGGCTACAACCTGTAAATCTCAAGCAACCTGTTCAATAATATTTTTTCCACAAACCCCTATTCTTTAGAATGTTCAAATTCTGAAATTTTAACTGTGCTCTGATACCATGAAAGTTTTTTAGAATCCCACCCGGTTTCAAGCTTGTTAGCTTCTCTGCATAGTTTAATGCCCAACCCCTTGTATGCACAAATTTTTTTTTAAATTCACTGAATTGAAAATTGAAACACATGGAGTTCTTTTTCGAAATTTAACAATTCAGAAATTTTCTCTTTTAGTTAAAAATTTCAGACTCTGAAATTTAAAACAACCAAACACACATGAAAATAATACTGATATTTTTTACCAATGGTCCGGAATAAAACCCCTAAGGGAAAACCTGTTTCTGAGAGAAATTTATTATTTCTTCGGGTAAAATACAAAAATTCAAATAACAATACTTATCAATTTTTCTTCTCGAAACTGAACCTTTACTGTGGTTTTTCTCCTCGAAATTTGTTTCAAACTTCAACCTCGAAATTTGTGCCAGATTTTGCCTGTACAAACAAAATTTAAATTATGTACCTTTCCTCAAAAAACGTGCCCAATCCATATTGTATAGTTCTCCTCGAATTGTGCGTAATCCATACTATTGTACGGTCCTCGAAGTACCTCGATTTTTGTGCATGTCTGTACTACTGTATGGAGTCCTCGAAATCTGTGCAGTACAAAATCCTCCTCGATTTATGTGTTGTTGTACGGATTTTCTTCTTGAAATTTGTGCCCAAAATACTCCTCAATTCCTGTGCCCAAATTTGTCTTCTCCCAATTTCTCTCTCCTATTGGTTATGAAATCTCTCCAAAACCCTCTCTGCTCTTCTTCTTCCTCTCTCCAAAACTTCTCTTTGAAAAGTGAATAATGAAATGAGTTTGCCTTGCCCTAGTCCATTTTTGTTCATGGCAACTTCCTCTTCAATCTAATGGTCAATATTAGATTAGATGAAGGGTTTTCATTAAATGCTCTATTAATTAATTAATAAATAACATTTAGTGCACCTCATGTCATTTAATAAAGTGAGAGCAACCCCTTTTAATTAATCACTCACTCAACTTTAATTAAATATGAACTTAAGATAAACCATGATTTTTACTTTTTAATGAAGTCACTTTGAAGACATAAAGTACATCTCACTTCATTAATTACAAATGACTAGGGGTCACCATTTAAAGTGTCCTTGTCCACCCCAAGCCAATGCTAAGTGGACAAACACTTCCTAGGTAACTTTTCAACATCCTTGGCTTTTTCACATGGCTCACAAGGCTCCCTTTACTTTTGTCTAGCTCACAAGACTTGTGTACGTTGGTCTTGGCTTTTGGTACTCACAAGGTTTCTTGTCAACATCTTGTTCGTCCTAACTCTCGCCATGGCTCACAGAACTGGTTGATTCTCAAAATATCCCTGGCTAGCTTCAGGGTGGCCACTTAAGGCCTCACATTGGAGATATCTTTTGATGCTGCTATTTTCAACAATTCAATATCTTTCTTAAGCGAAAATATGAAACTAATCTCTTTACAAAATGCAAGCATGTATACCCCAAAGTGGTTTGTATTGGTTTTCATCATAGCCATAAAAATCTACAGAACCTGTTGAGAAAGGAATGCCTTTTGACCAAATCACCATAAACAATAATTATAAGGAAGAAAAATTGTTATATACAAACAAGCAATCTTCTCATAGACCCTTCATGGACCATATTGCAAATTGAAAATAACTACGCTTAAGTTTCTTAAAGCTAAACTGCATTTTGCTCATTTTCAAGTGTCAATAATGGAATGTCACTCAACCCTTTTCTTATTTGCCTGAGTTTTTCCAAACCTAGCAAATGTAAGGGACGTGCATAATACTATATAGTATATGCTATAGACTATTGTGCGTACAAGCAATTACAAATATCTCCTGAGGGCATCAACTAGCAATGTCTCCTGCAAGGAGAGAACATTAAAACATAGCATTAGACCATATCATAGCTCTCAAGGTCATCAACTAGCAATGTTGTTAAAGTTAGTGCAGCTGCGAGACCCATTCTCAAAGAATGGTTTCATAGTCAGTTGACCAGGACAGAGTAAGACCCTAGAAGGTACCCTAGGGCCCCCAGTAGTCTCCTGGGGTTCTTGGTCTAGGACCAAGTAGGTTGATGCCATGGCAAAGCCCCTAGCATGTGGCTAGGGCCCCTATATGCCTCTAGGGTATTTTGGTCTAGGACCAAGGATGTGATGTCCAAGTAGAGCCTGCAGGTAGAGGCAGAGATATATTCTGGTATAGGACCAGGGACACGATGTCCAAGTAGGTCCTGCAGGTAGTTGATCAACTTTCAGTGTGAGACTGAAACTCAGCCTAGTACTGAGAACCATTCTGCAAGAGAATGGAGGACCCAGTTAGGGTCCAAGGATTGATCAACTTGATTCAGTGTGAGACTGAAACTCAGCCTAGGGCTGAAAGCCATTCATTAAGAATGGAAGATAATGATGTCCCCTCTCCTAATCAGTTATTGCTAGGTTGATTCTCAAGGGACTGGCCACCCCTTGACAATGTCCCTAGTACCTAACCTTTAGGAGCAGTGTCAAGGACAAAAGGATTGTACCATCCGTTTGGATCTTCCCCCTTATACAGTGATGACAAAATATGTAAAACTATGTATCTTGAGAGAGAGAAAAGTATTTGGTCTTGTTGGTCTTATTTGATTGCTTGGTTCACTTTGATCTTGTGGTTGTTGACTCATGGTCCTATTCTTACTTGGTCCTAGCACTCTCACTTGTGTGCACCTTTGATTATGATGCCTCCCACTTTATGGAGTGTATTTACCTAATTGGTTGTTAAAAACCTTTGGACCTAGCATTGTTATGGTTACCTTATGTTTTGTTAAAAAGACCCTTTAACTCACTTATGGTTAACCCACTTATGGTTTTGGACTTTTCACTTTATGTTGGATCTTTAGACTTTTATTTTATGACTTTGTTATAAATTATTTGATTAATTATTTTATAGTCTTATTAATAAAATCATTTATGATTTGATTAATAAAGACTCTTTTTTACCTTTTAGTTTTATCTCATGTTTGAGACACTTTGACTTTCTATTATTGGGCCACTTTATATTACCCTAAGTTATTTTATGATTATTATTGAGCCACTTTATCTTACCCTAAGTTATTTTATGATTATATGTGGATCGTCCTTTGTATATCATTGGACCATGTTTTTTAACTTGTAAACATTATAAAATGAGCGTACCTTAGCCTCTCAATTTATTAATCTATTAGCTCTGCGATTTTGTGACAGCGATTTATCTCGACACGGCTTTCTCCACGGGCTTGGATTCTGATTTTGATTTTTCACAGCTGCTTTCTCCATGGGCTTGGATTCTAATTTTGATTTTTCACAGCTGCTTTCTCCACGGGCTTGGATTCTGATTTTGATTTTTCACGGCTGCTTTCTCCACGGGCTTGGATTCTGATTTTGATTTTTCACGACTGCTTTCTCCATGGGCTTGGATTCTGATTTTTTATTTTTTATGGGCTTGGATTCTAATTTGTAGTTTGGCTTACCTTCGCGGGCTTGATCTCACGAGATCTTTTTCTCGGTCTAATCTTCACCGATCTCTTTCTCGGTCTGGTCTGCACCGATCTCCTTCACAGCTGCCGCGGGTTCCCTTGTCTTTCATCAACCACTTTTTTCTTCTGCTGCTGTCCATGTATTTCTCTAGCAGCTGCCTGTGTTCTTCTGCTACTATCCGTGTATTCATCTACCGGCTGCTTTCTCCACGGGTTTACTTCATCGATTTCACTCCACAAGATTTTGCTCTTGCTTGGTCTTCACGTCATGATTATTGCCTCGGCGTTTTGATTGGTCATGAGTTTTACCTCTATGTTATTCTGCATGGGGTTTACTGCGATCTATTCTTTGCACAGGCTGATTTTTTCCGTTTGATCCACCCTGACTGGTTTCGAGAATTTGTTCATCGTGAATCTGTTGGTAGAGTGCGTGACTGCACATCTTTCATTCTGAGTGCATCTGTGTGATTCTCCTTGACTACACTGCTAAATTGATTGAAGAAACTAAGGTCTATTTACTCCCTCTCTCTCTCAAGGTACGTATATGGTTCAACTAGTTTGACTTGTCCTTTCAGTGACAAGATCAAACTCAGAACTAACTGAGTATAAGGCGGATCCAACAATGGTTAAGATTCTTTATCTTCTGTAGTTTACTTGAGATTTAGTTTACTGCACGTGTTATTTATTATTTTTCTGTACATGACAATTGATGAAACATTTCAATGATCAACTTTAACGCAGTGACCAGTAGAGCGTTAAGATAACGCAATGACCAGCAGAGCGTTAAGTTGAAAGAAATGAAAGTTATGTTGTTACGTTTTATTACAGTTTGAATTTTACCTCAGTTCTTTATATGTTCATGTATTGAATTTTAGTACTTGTATTAACACTCATCTAACCTGTAAAATTCAACAAATGTCTCCTGCAAGGAGAGAACATTTAGCAGCAAAGATCCATTTTAAACCTGGCTCAACAAGAAGGATCAAAATACTCAAGTCGCAAACCTCAATGTTTCCACGTCCTCAAAGATTATTTAACCATATTGAGGTTTGCACCATCAGTGTTTTGATTCCTCTCTATCCTTAACATATCTAAAGTTAACCTGGATATATGCTAGTTCTATATTTATATATCTATATGAGAGTGTGGTGTATATTGTATAGAGTTATTTTTATGGCCAATTTTAGGGGCAAAAACAATGAGATGTCTAAAAATTCGACAATTTGGACCGGACAGCCATTTTTTTCTCGGAATTCGACATTTTTTATTTTGTGAAATGAGAATGTAAATATGTTTTAATCCCAATTTTGATGGTAGAAATAGATTCAGGACTCTCAAAAACCCCTGGAACACCCAAAATTTCAAAACTTGACAACTCTAAGATGAATCTTTTAAAAATTCCGACTGAATTTTATCAAAATCGTGCCGAAAAAATCAGCCTATTCCAACCCGAATTGTAGAAATTTTAGACAATGCAATAAAAAAATATGTTTACTGGACCAACCCTAGCATTACAGAGATGGTTAAACACAAACAAGCATCTTACCTAACCGGGCTAAACAATGCACCTTTTGGTGCAACAAGGCCCATCTAAAATGTTTTCTATCACATGCAGGTAATTTTCTAAAATGAAAGCATTTCTCAATTTAAACAAGTTTTCCTAAAGGTTCAATGTCTATGATTCTTCATAGTTAAAGAACCAGGACCTTTCCTGCAATACATCCAAATATTAGGAAATTACAACAGAGGTTGAAAAAATGCATGATGGAAAAATATGAATACACTTTGCACTTGCAACTTGAACATGTCTTAGAGAAACAAAACACGGAACATGGAAAATTTAACAATCCAAGATTCTATATTTATTTGCAGTTTGCTTTCTTTACTGAAATAATAATTTTTACACAATTTTCTGAAATGAATTCAAGAAATCTCCAAATAATCGTAACAAGTATCTTACTCAATGAAAATAGTACCAAATACTTTACCACGGCCTTGAAGAAAGCGATTTGCGGCAGAGAATACTGAGTCCCCAATTTAGCATGCTCATCGGCTACTTTGTTGACTACGCCATAATAAATCTCACCGTCATACTGATTCCTGCCAGCCCGAGCTTCAAATTGCACAAAGTCAAGCTCCTTATTGATTCTTCCAATGTATTCATGAAAAGCCCTATCACTTGCATCTGCAAATGCACGAGACGAAAAAATCATAAAACATCCACTGAAATTTATCATTGAAAATCACCGCACCATGGAACCTTCACGTAATCGACATTTAGTCTGCTGATAATTTAAAGCAAAGAGAACAAACGCTGTGAACTGAAGAAGGAGAAAAATCGGTTTAAAACCCTTAAAAACCTGGCATCGAATATAAAAGATGAAAAGGTTACCCGGATTGCTCTCACAGACCGTTTTGAAGATAAATTTGACCTCCTTCTCGTGCAATGGACCGCGTGTTAACAATGCTTGTATCAGAGCATGATGCCTTGCATCGAGTATCGCCATTAATCGTATCTGACGAACTTCTGATCCAAAATTTACAAAATTTACCAGAACTTGAATTTCTCCGGAAAATCGATGACTCTCTATCTTAAACCGTTACAGTTGCAGAGAAATTGCTCTTAGCTCAGAGAAGCCATTGGATGCGAATAAGCTACTGTGTCCCGGCTGTTAGAGTTAATGGTGCTAAAAAATTTCCCGCGACACGAGAATCAAAATCCCAAATCAAATAACGTAAAAATACCGAAAATAATAATTAAAATGTTTTAGTTTTCTTGTATATACAGTCAGTAATGAATGAAATATAAATATTTTATTTTTATTTTACTTTTTCATGTTTTCTTATTAACGATATATTAAATTAAAAATTGAAAGTTGTAAGTATGATTTGATGAATAAATTTCTCATGTTAATTAATAAATATATAAATTAGGTTATGGACTAGTGGATGAGATAGAATATGTTTATTTATAAAATTATAATCTACATGGAACAAGTGTTCAAGGATATGGATATTTATGGGATCTTTTATTAACATATTTTTAGTCCCTGCCTTGGGAGGGATTATAGCAATGAGTTGGTTATATTAAAATTTTGATTTTATAACTATCTTAAAATAAATTTATAATTTTTTTAAAAGTTTTGCTATATTTATATATTTAATATTTCTAAAATATAAATTATTTTATTAAATATTTAAAATGGCATTATATTAAAATTTTGATTTTATAACAATTTTAAAATAAATTTATAATGTTTTTAAATGTTTTGTAATATTTATATATTTAATGGCGGATCCACGGCGGCTCCTCTCCATCTTGCTTGCTCTCCTCCATGGCTCCTTCTGTGGATGCTCCTCGTTCTTTCAGTGAGACGGTCAAGCGAAACCTCGGTTCCGGTCCTCCTTTGCTAGTGGTGCATGAAGCCCCTGCTCTCACCATTCCTGTCATTCAAGATGCTATGGATCATGCTGAGCACTACTCCTCTCATGCTTTGGTTTGCAGGTTTAATGGTCTCTGGCCCAGGTTATCAGATCTGCACTCTTGGGTCTCCTCAGAATGGAACCCTCTCTTAAAAGAGGGAGCCATCATTTGCCCCTGTGCAAAAGGGTTTTTTATTGTAATCTTTGTTTCTGTAGAAGATAAGGATCTAATCTTTGGCTCTGGGCAGTGGTTCTGGGGCAGGTCGGGTCTATCCTTGCAACCCTGATCCCCTTCCTTTGATGCTTCAAAGGTTGTTATCTCTTCGGCTCCGGTCTGGGTTAGGCTCCCAAATCTTCCTCTTCACTTCTGGGGTCTCTCCTCTCTACAATCCATCAGGAATGCCCTCGAAAAGTCTCACAACAGAAGTTAAGAAACTGAGACTGCCTTCACCACCTATGCCCGGATTGCCCAGATTTGTGTGGAAATGGATTTCAGCAAAGGATTTCCAGCGAAAATCATCTTGGATGGTAAGGACTATTCTTGGACTCAAAAGTTAGATTACGAGCAAATCCATTTCAGATGTAGAGCTTGTTATGACACTAGCACTTAGCCCTCAACTGCAAAAAAAAATTGGAGAAAAATAAAGAAAGGAAATATCATCGGAAGCCCACCTGGTGAATCGGAGCAAATTCTAACCACCAGTTAATCAGTAAGGACCCGGATTTCCCAAAGGAACTCCAGATGATGAAAACAGCAATATCTCATCTCACCGTTCGAAGGAAACTCCAACGAATGAAATCAATAGTGAACCAGTTCAGCATCCTACGCAACCCCTCCCTCCCAAGAAAACCATGGAGCCACCAAAAAAGCCTACCGCATCAAGTTGGGCAGATCAAGCAAATGAAGAAGACCCTCTAAACTCTCCTCTTATTAGCCAAGCAGCGAGTAAAGTCCAAGGAAACTCCAAAGAATGGACGAAAGTCTCAAAAAAGAAGAAGCCCCCTCATTCAAGGCAACCTGTAATAACGCGAAGCCACTCCGGCACCGTGAAAGAGTTCTCGACTTAAATTTTGTAAAGATAGCAATATCAGTTTTTTGACAGCTGTCTTTCAAAAGCAATATGAACTATGTAGATTTATTTTCAGTGGTTACGCCACTGCTCTCTTAATTCAATCCATAACCGTTTTTGTCTAAAAAAAAAATTAAAAAAAATATTTATATATTTAATATTTTGAAAATATAAATTATTTTGTTTAATATTTAAATTTTTTTTTTATGATTACTAAAAGTAATGAAGTGACAATTTACTTATGTAAAATTGTTAAAAACCAATAATAATTTATTAGAAAAAATAACTATTGCTTACTAGGAGTAGTCTAACGCTTCGACGATTTCGCCCTGCGTTAGACTACTCCGTTAACTTGTGTCGTTAATGTTTGGGCTCTCCAGCTCAGTCCATCCTGGTCACGGTGAGTGTCATTCACCTAGTCCCGCATGATCCTTCCTCTGATCCCTGAAGATAAGTCGTCCCCTCGCCACCCCAATGTCCTCCTCGCATTTACTAACCATCTCACTGGTTGGTGACTCCTCCACCCTCCCCACGCTGCTCCCAGCTCCCTTATAGCGTCCGTTGTGAACCAAACTCTATCCAAAAACCCTGCAAAGTCGATCTCCACTTTGCTTCGAATGATGGCGAGTTTGTCGGATTGACCGTCGCTAGAGCTTCATCTACATCCCCATCGCTCGAACCACACAACCAGAGGTTCTTCACTTTATTAATTTTGAATTTAAAAATAAATTCACTCCCTGTTTCATATATTACGAAACAAATCAAATAATTGTTTTATCTAATTTGCAAATTCTGAATTTTTCAACTTAGAAAATAATTTCTTACTTTGATTCATGTCATGACATGGTGATCACTCCACCGATTTACATGTGCTTGGCTTTATCATCTTAGTTCCATAGGTCTTCACATTAGAGTTTTAGAAAACACAACTATCTCCTTATGCACTATACAAGAGTTCCTTATTAGAGTTCCACAATGACAACTCCATCTAGACTATAGCATATACAAAGTATGGTAGATTGGACTCTATTTAAAGCAGAAGGTATCTTACTATCTACAGAGTTCAGATCAGAGGATTCTATATATCAAACACTATAACAAGCTATGGAAACCTTTGATAGAGTAAAGTTCATGAGTAATTATGCAACAACTTTTGTTTGAGGTACAATACACCCTTTTATATGCATGCTGAAACCTTTTGATAAACTACACAATCAGAAGCCAGCAGGGTAATAAAAGCATAGGAAAAGACAAAGAGAAACCTCGTCTTCATTTTGGCTAGACTTTGTTACAGCAGACTTGAGGGGGCAATATCGACCAAGTCTAGTGATTGACTCCCTACATATCATATCATGACATCAAATAGTGCTTAGCTGGCTCTCATTTAAAGTGATAAAAAAAACCCTTTAAGAACCTAACAAACTTCTCGTTGGTTATCAACTGGTTGCCTATTTCCTAACTATATTGACAATTAGAACTCATCCTTGAAGTATATCATAACCATCAATGATACATTATCAGGCAAAATTTTCAGTAATTTGTAGAATTTATGACAATTATGAGTCTACAACACAAGAGAATTTATGACAGTTATGAGTCTATAACTGAGAGAGCCACAATTGTCTATAGAAACAACCAAACACCTTACTGAGTTGGATTGGATCTGTTGACAATTTTTCTTTCTACATTACAGGCAGAGTGAATTACATCTTCCACCTATGTTATGAATTTGAAGCACGTGCTTTTCAGAGCAATTTAGTATTAAATTCAATGTCCCATCTGCTTCGAAGAGCATTTCACTTCTTATGAACTTAACTCTGACTATGTTGTTCAAGTGATGGGGATGCAGTAGTAGCTTTGGTGACGATCAATCTGATGAACTTGACATCGTTCTGCTTGTCAATCTGACGAAATCAGAATCGTTCAAAGCAAAGTGGAGTTCGATTTATCAGGTTTTCAGACGGATTCTGGTTCATAGTAGATGCTGAAAGGGAGATGGGAGAGTGGAGGAGTCACCAACCAGCTGGGTGGCCAGTAAATGCAAAGGGAGGAAATCAAATCAGCGACAAGACAACGTATCTGCAGGGATCAGAGATCAACGATAGGATATTGTCAGACTCGATGAATGACGCTCATCATAGACCTGGATGGACCGTGCCAGAAGGCCCGAGTGTTAACGACACCGGTAACGAAATCGTCAAAGCGTTAGACTACTCCTTGCTTACCATCTGTTATCTATATGTTATTTGTACCATTGTTATTCGTACCATTGTTTAATTAATAACAACAAGAGCCACGAGGTGGCAATGTCCCCGACATTGTCAATAGATATTGTTATGAGAGAGAAGCTGTAGAAAAGATAATATAGACGGATACACATACAATACTTGAAACTATGGAATACTCTATCTTGAATCACAAGAGTACAAATGCATAGATAATTTTGACCAAAAAAAAATGCATACAGTTGTTTAAATTTTATGTTAATTGATAAAAGAAGGAATCAAAACTATAAGCTAGTTGGAACCTATATGTGCTATATACTAGAGCATCATTGAATACCCATATTGGTGCACCTTTCTATCTACCCTATTTTTGCTAGGGTGACAGATCGGGTTAAAAAATCAATATCAATGAATAAGAATATGATATGGTAAGTCTATGACCCCTCCATCTCATTAACACATGCTACAAAATCATAATTGATTAATTATCTTCAAAACATAAATAAATTGAAGTCACACCTATATACTTAGCTATTTTCCAACTTACATGAATGTATTGTATTCCATGGTTTCAATATTGGCTTCTAGATGGAAAAACAAATGAGTAACGAAAAACAAGACCATTATCTCTAATGCCAATGGCAACAAAGTTTCTCACCAAAAGGACAGTGGTACTTCATTAATAACACATCTAGCATTCTACTAATGTTATCATTAAAAGCATGGTCTATTACAACACCCTAGTTGGATTACTTTATACACATATCCAAAAGCACTATGATTTTAATGGCGAACCAAATATAATTCTTTATTATAATATTTATGTATTATTTTTAAATGTGCAAGCATGGCCCTTCTCACATTATATATATATATATATATATATATATATATGACAATTTATTAATAATAACAAAAGCCAAATAGTAGCATGTTCAATTGAGTCACATGATGTGCATAAATATCACACCTTCAATAGACATTAGCATGCAACCAATTATGTGCATAAATATCACACTACCATAACCAACCAGCCATAGATTTTTCAAATCAACTTATTATGCATTGAATTATATTTGTTGTTAGTAGAACCAACTTTGTCAACTAATTATATGTTGAATTATCTTTGTTGTTAATGAAACCAACTTTGTGGTTAGTGTCGATTCATAGTGTTATTGTATCACATCATAGTAGTGTTTGTGTTTTCAATTAAATAGCAGGAAATTTAACTAAAAAGTCTAGCAAATGTAAATTGTTAGAAACAACAATTACTTCGTCTAACAAGACATCAACCATGAAAAGAAAAAGCTTTAGCGTGCTCTTCCCATATATTGTACACAATATATTTAATTCATACACAATAGTTGTTATAATAAATTATTTTATTGTTATCAACATTAACCATTAACCATACAGAACATGAAAATGTTAATATAGAAATCTCTACCCTTTAAAAATTTATTAATATAAACCCATACAATACGATATAAAATACTGTTCTTAGCATTAATCGAAAAATTGGAACCATGTCTCACCCATGAGTGAGGAGTTCATATATATATATATATATATAAAGATGAACTACTTTTAATTCGGATGAAATGTCTTAACCAAAAATTGAACAACCCTAACATTACTTTTAATTGGGAAGAAATGTCTTAATAAAAAATTGAACAGTCATAACATCTCAATGCTAAAACTAGTTCGATAAAAGAATAGATAATTGTGAGGATCACACAATAATGGTAGTTACTAAGGGAGGGTCACTGGGAATAACTACTTTTAGTTGGATTACTAAAGACTTATTCCCTAACTACGTAGACTTCTATACAACATTATTACTATCTCATTCTCTTTACGTATTGTCCATTCTTCCTGGGCTTAATTACGCGATCTTGTCCATACACTGAATGATACCATTCCTATAGAGAGACCATATATAATTTGATTTGGGATTTGAACCACTTTCCATCATATTTCTATCTAAGACTGATACCCATATTCTTCTATTATTGGGCTAGCAGACTATATACGATATTTTTGAGACCATTTTGTTGAGATTAGATGTTTACACAAATAATCATACATACATTTTCCTATGATGAATGAAACCTAAATTACCCTAAGGACGATATTGATGAACAAATACTTGAAGAATTGAATGTAATAGGTTTTCAAATAGGATATATAGAGCTGGAAACCGGGCTTGCTAAAACAACTGATAATTTATTTGCAAAGGTACAATACAAACCTCCAATAGATAAAAAGATCCTCATATCCCTAGTTCAACAAATGGAACTCAACCTGAAAGCATGAAGAATCTGAAGTGAAATACATGGATTGGCATTGTCTCTTATAGTGCTCAGGAGCATCTACACATAATTAAAGACTTGATTGATTGGACATCCCAATTGCTCAAAATATCTAAAATACTTATATTTCTCATGGAAGAGCCCCAACTGACCGAATCGTTTAGATCTCTGACAATCAATTAGATCTGTAATTGATGGGGGGCATGTTTGTCCTAATTCCCTTACCTAGGCACAAGTGAGCATTCAAGTGCTTTTATTTCTCTTATTGTAGATCCAAATTTGAATGTCAGATACATTTGGGAAAGTTGAGCATTTCAAAGTGAATGCCAGTCCCTCATACTGTGGTTACAACTTATTCAATCTCTTCCATTAACGTTATAGATCAGATCCCTCGTATTCGTACTCCCTGGTTCCTTTGATTTGAGTACTTGGGTTAAAGAGAAGCATCTTGATCCAAGTGCTTGGGTTGAAAGAAAAGCATGTTAGGTAAATCCTCTCATGGTTCATAGTCCAAACTTTCGATAAAAGGTGCAACAAAATTTTCCAGTTTGTCAACATAATGGCAGAGTACGCGGGCATCCATATCACGCAGCCCAAGGCTTGATTGATCCTAAAATCATGGCGTCATTTTTCAGGCTATACTACATTATTTTGTATATAGTATAAAGCCAACAACCCAATTCTGGACACTATCACAAATCTCATCCTTCGCAAGCTCATCAAGGAGTTCCTCACAACAGAAAGTGAAAGGTTGCTCAAGTATCTACTTCTTCAAGTTATTGCTAGTGAGTACTTTTCTTCTAAAAGCATTATTGCATGTTCTTATTCAACACTAGATTTGAACTAGTGTGAAATTGGTGCAAATGAATGAATTGACACAGTTGACGAATTTTCCTGTAGGAGAGATGAAGAGTTGGTGTGCCACATGATAGTCAGTGTTGATCCTTGTTGTTATATAGCTACTCCAACTCCAAGTAATGAGCAGAGAACTAGCTCCTCCCTCTAGTTTTAAATGAAAGTTCAACTTCCATTATCAAAATATATAAAAATCATGAAGCTCATTTGCTTTTCAATTAGGCTTATTCCATGTTGTTTTCTTGTTAACAATGTTTTAATCGACAAATTTTTCCTTCTATAAGTAAATTCAACCCAGAGATTTATGGTCCTCGGATCAATTCTATCATTGTATTATATTAAAACACTAGTTTAAAGCAAATCTTAGATTACTATTTAAAAAAAAATATTAATAAATATTTGAATTAAGTTAGGGAAAGTGTGCTCTAGATTAAGAATTGAAATCACCTTAATCAAGTGAAAAGAAAACTTATTCACAAGGTTAGTGTTATCTCTAAGGTTGTTTCACATTTTATTTGAAGATTTTTTATTGTGATGTGTTTTTATTTGTTTTAATTTTGCTTTGTTTTGCACTTTATTTTTTATTGAACATCATTATGGTTTCTTTTATTATCTTGAATCATCAAAATCTTCATTCATTAGTCCTGAACCTATGTATGTGCAAGAGATTGTATGTTATATGATGAATTGTTGAAACTGGCAGCATTTTACTTACTGGCAGCAGAATTGCAAAGGGTATTTTATTAAAAAGCTTATTGTTTATGAATACCATGGAATATAATAGGGTAATAAGCTTGGATTATATTCGTGATTATTTGGCATTAGGTTTGGACATGTTTTAAATGCACCCCTATCCATAAAATGATAAGTTGTATGGTGTCATTTATGAAAGGGTACACCTGTTGTCATTTCGAAATTTGAACAATACATGTAATGAGTGCTAGTACTGATCGTGGCAGAATCAACTTAATTCACTCTTTTCCCCAAAATCTATCTCATTATTTTGCTCGTTAATTGAAGAGAGACATTCAGAGGTCTGTTTGTATACTGTAAATCTCCATTGGTTATGAGCAGCAACATGCGGGTTTTAAGTAGCTAGGGTTTGTTTTCAAACTCTGATGGCTTTTATGTTTAAGGGTCTGGATTACAGCGTATAGACTTCCCTGCATGTCAGAGCAAGCAGTTACAGCAAAGAATTTCATGTTCGGGGCAGCGTAGTGTAAAGGCCTTGTTGATTTGCTTTTACTGACAGAGGCTTAAGGGTGAGACTTACGAGGATTTTTGGATCCATTCTTATTGTCATCTTCATTCTGTAAGCCTGCAAATCAATCAAATTACGACTAGCACAAGCATAGGTGCATTATTGACAGGCCAGAGATAGCATGGAATGAAGATCGGCCACAGAGGGTTTTCAATGTCAAAGGCACTAGACGAGGAAGAACCAGAGGTTATAGTGAAAAGAAAACCAGGTGGTTTCATTTGCAGGCTAGAACCAAGCAATACAGACTGGATAAAACAATTTCCCAGGTCTACCAAACTTATGCAGAAGTCTGGATGGTTTAATTTTTGTGAGAAATTGCAAGGTTACCATTCACAGGTGACCATGTTATTTATTGAAAATTACAGAGATGAAAGGGTTCAGCTGCAAAGCCTAACTGTTAGGGTGAATGAGGATTCTGTTGCTGAGGAAATAGGCGTTCCTGCACAGGGTGAAAAATGGTTCAAACAACAAGATTTTCAAGGCGATGTCAGTGAACTTCTGATGCCAGGATGTGAAAACTTAGATTGGGAAAATGGTGTTCATAGTAGCAGGATGAAGCCAGGATGGAAGGTTCCTTTGGAGGTGATACAAAATTACATAACATGTGATGGCACGTATCACAGAATATTAAAATGCCATCTAAAATTGTTAATGCATATTCATGGAAGTATACAGGTAAATCTCCCATTTTACTTGTTAAAAAGCCTCCAAAAGATGATTTCTAGAGTTCAAAACCATCCCGAACATACTGCTCACTATGTTTATCATCAAGGCTTAATTAAATTATTGATTTTAGCTTAGTTGCAAAAGGAGGAAAGAACATGGGAATCCCTGTTAACAGAACTAGGGTTTAAAGACAACCCTAAGGAGAAAAGTAAAAGAATGACAGAAGATATTGATTAGCAAACAACAGGTCCTAAAAAACCAGTCCAAACTGTTGAGAAAGAAGAAAAGAATACTGTTGAGCAACACATCCAAGAAGGCTTGATCCCCGAATCTTCTTGTACAAATGAGAACCAGGATAAACTCATTGTTATGCTGAAAAGTATAGCTTCAAAGAATAAAATTCGTAAACAGTTATTCAAGACAGAGAAGCCAAGAACCAGGTTAAGGAAAAAGATGCAGATAGAGAAAGGAGTAGCACATGAAGATGCCATGGATGTTGTACTGATAGATGATGCTAGAAGTGAAGAAACCGTACATATAGCAAAGGACCGGTACTGTGTAGATAATGAAAAATTTATTGATATTCAAGGCATAGCAGGCTCTATACCAGAAGCTTTTTGCACAGACAAGCAGGATAATCCAGATAATGGTTCAGTATCAAAAGGTTTACAGGAAGAAGGAGTCCACATAATAGAAGAAGACTTGGAAATATCTCCTGAATTAAGCCAATGTAGGAAGTCTTTGCAAACATACCAAGAACAAACAAGATATTTGCAAGACATAAATGAAAAATTGATGGTGGCTAACAAAAGACTTCGTGAAGACCTAGAGGACAAAGAGGCAGAATACCAAAAGCTGCCGATGGTTTCCAAAAATGTTCTAAGGGAGAAACGAGCCATTCAGAAACAGCTGGAACAAGTCAAAGTTCAAATCAAGGAGAACAATAAGGATGCTGAATTCGCTAGACTACAGAAGTGTTCACAAGTTCTGAATGACCTAGCTACACTAGCAGAGGCTTCTAGAAGCCTTTAGAAGTTAAATTTTAGTTTGCTTTTTGAACTTATGTTGTTTATGTGACACATGTGTTACACTTGTACTTTAATACTTTTTAAAAGGGATTGACTTCCCTATTTTTGAGGAGGTTCGATCCTTAGATATAGGATCTTATAGTTAGTTCAAAGAAAACATTATTTTGTATTTAAGAGGCTCTCGAGAAGAGAGAAGGGGTTGGCAATTTTGGAGGTATGGAAGCCCAGTTTTAAATCATTGTCTGTATAACATGAATACTCTACAGCTTCGATAACAGGTTCTACTTTGAATGAGCATGATTTTGATTTGTCTTTGTATGTTATAAATTGTCTTTCTTATGACTTATCATGTATATGGTCTCCTCATTTCCATTACAATGATTCTTATATTGAAATGCAATTATCCTTATAGTTTCTAAAAACAGAGACAGTTTCAGTTCGTGACTTTGTGATCCTAGTTACTGAGGTATTGAACCTTGTATTTGGTTTTATGTTATACAGTTCCAGTATTTTGTATGATTTTCTTATAACTCTGATTTCACACCAGCCTATCTCTTCAATAATGTTTTGATTTTCTTATAGATCTTATATTATACCAAGCTTATTTCATTCATAATTGTGTGATATGTACAAAATAGCCTTGATTGACATACCAGTCTATTTCTTTGTTAATTGTTTGATTTTCTTGTAGATCTCCTATTATACCAGCCTAGTTCTCTGATAACTCTGTGATTCTCTTATAGCTTTCATGAAATACCAGTATAGTGTATTGATAATTATGTGATTTTTCCAATAGCTGTGATTTCATACCAGCTTGGTTTTCTTTTGATTTCATTGATTTGTACATGTTTGAAAAAGATTTCCTTAAGCTTGAACCCCTGTAGTCTAGGTTCAACTTTAGGGATAACATCTTATGGCGCCGTTGCCGTGGATGAACAAAGGAAAGGACATCTTCCCTGGGTAATCGACATTTTCATGAAACTGATTTTGCAGGGTGAAAATAATCAGTCATATATGATATAGACTGCATTTAGTCACCTTTTAAAAAGTTACAATGGCTTCAAAGAAGATAGGGAACTCGAGGAAATCCCTCATCCCCTTTGAATCCAGGAGTTTCAGATCCTGAGCAGTTGTTAAAGGAGGCTAGGAGAAATTTAATTTCTACTTCATCAGAAAAATTCAAACAACCTGCAGCTTTAGAGATCCCTGAATCTTCATCTATTCCAGTTCCTTCTCTTAATCCACATTCAGAAAAAGGAAGAGAGGAGTTAGACCTGCTATTTACCCCTTCCCAAATTGACAATTTCCGTGTCTTTACAAATCCTTTGCTGTCAGAAAAGGTTAAGCTTGAAGCATTGCAAACAGGAGCTTCTTCTTTATCTTCAATCCATACTCCTTTGGTCAAGACTGTCCCAGTGAATCAATCAAATCCTGGTAACTTGTCCCCCTCATCACAACAGTCAAACAACCTTCAGCCTAGAATGGCCCAGCCTCAAAATCGAATGGTTGCTATGGTAGCAGCAAGGTATGCCCCACTTGTTTTACCTCAGCCTCTCAATGCTCTCCCAGTAGGAGATCATCAGAAGTACCTTCCAAGATTTAATGGCCAAGGAGATGCTACTGCAGAAGAACACTGGAATACATTCTGTAGTTATGCTGACAATCATAATTTTGAACATCAGGATGTTTGGATGAGGGTTTTTGTTCAAAGTTTAGATGGTGAGGTTAGAAAATGGTTTAGGGAATTACCAAAATACTCCATAGATGGCATAGATGCTTTAGAAGAAGCATTTATGAGACAGTGGGGGGACACTAAAGACTATTTATATTACATGATAGAGTTTGGATCTTTAAAAAGAAAAAAGGAGGAAGCTGTGGGAGACTTTTCCAAAAGATTTAACAAAATGTACAGTAGGATTCCAGCTGAAATAAAACCTACTGAGACAGCAGCAAAGTTAACTTATGCAAACTCATTTGATCATGAGTTTTCTTTGCTGTTAAGAGAAAGAAAATCCGTGACACTTCAAAATATGCAAAATGCAGCATTAGAAGTAGAGTCAAATATTTTGGCCTCAAATAAACTCAAAGAGGAATCAGAACACCAAATTATTGACAAAAAGGGCAAGAAAGAAATCATTACATCCAGTCATGCAGGAAGGTCATCAGATAGCAAAATGGATGAAATGAGTAAAATCATAAAAAGTTTGTCTGCTAAAATTGATAGGTTGGAAATGGGAAATAGAAATCAGAATAAACCCATACCTGAGGGTGATAGAAACCAGAATCAGTTTAGAAGACCTTTTGCTCCTAGGTTCTTGCCAAGAGAAAGACGAAATAATGATATACAGAGAGACATACGAGAAAATGAAGAACAAAGGATTCAACCTCCTTTTCAAAACAATAATGTCAGAGATGATGAATCATATGAAATAGATGAAGGAGAGTTAGATGGTTTGGAAGAGGAAGAACATAATATTAGTCAGTTTGATGATGATTCTTCCTCTCATTTTCTGACTAGGTCTGATTATTAGTATGCTACAGAAATGGATCATTACGAAGGAGATGATTATCAGATGTCTATGCCTGAAGTCTGTCAGGAAATGCCACAAAAATCATATGGTCTAAGATCAGGGGTAAAACATGTAGCACAAGCTAGAAAATTGGTGAAAGCTCTTCCTCTTAAACAAAATATGTCTACAAATCAGAAACAAATTGTAAATGAAAGAAAAAATGAAGTTGAATCCTGAGGAGATGAATAAATCTGTAAGCAGTTTAAGTTTTGAACATGAGCTTAATAAGGTGAAAATCCTTGTGCCTTTAACAAAGTTGATTAAGAGTAAAGTTTACAGAGATGCAGCTTTTAAAACTTTCAAAAATGCAGTGAATTCTACTTCCATCCCATCTGATGAGATTAATTTGCAGGATGAAAAACCTACTATCATTGTAGGGTCAAAAACTTTTGATCACCCTGATGATAATTCAGAATATCCTCCTCCATTTTATGTAACATTTTCAATACATGATCAGTTATTACATAATTGTCTGCTAGATTCAGGAGCTTCACATAACCTCATGCCAAAATCAGTCATGGAGGCCTTAGGACTTGGTGTTACTAAACCATACCATGATTTGTATGCGTTTGATTCTAGGGCAGTAAAGTGTATTAGGGTAATCAAGGATCTGGTGGTGAATTTGACGCAGGTACCTATGAAGAGTGTATTGATGGATATTGTTGTAGCTGATATTTCTCCCAAATTTGGTATGTTATTGTCTAGATCCTGGGCAAAGAAAGTGGGAGGAACTCTGCAAATGGATCTTTCATATGCTACGATTCCAGCATTTGGAGGAAAATTCAGAAGACTTTACAGAGAGGTACAAATGGCATATTTGGTAAGTGACAGTAGGCACCATAATAATCATCCTATTTATTCAATTGATGAAAATCTTGGTTCTTGTATGCTGCAATTGAATGATGAAATTGAAGGGGTTTTACAAGTACAAACAGACATCCTAGTTCAGGTAAAGAGAGAGGAACCAGATGGCTTGTGGCAGATGTATTTCGATGGTGCATCAAGTAAAGAGGGGGCAGGAGCAGGAGTATTATTGATTTCAGCTGGAGGTGAGTTTATTTCCCTTATGTACAAATTGGAATTTAAAACAACAAATAATACTGCTGAGTATGAGGCCTTAATTCTTGGGTTAAGAGCAACAAAAGACTTAGGTATAAAAGAACTTGTTGTGTTTGGCGACTCCAAATTAGTTATTCAGCAAGTAAAAAGGGTTTACCAAGTAAAGCAACATTTATTGAATGTCTATAGGAATGAGGTCTGGGATCTAATTGAAAATTTCTTCATAGCCTTCAATATCACCTTTGTCCCAAGAGAATATAATGAGACAGCTGATTCCCTAGCTTTAGCAGCAGCTTATTTCAAAGTCCCAAAGGTAACTCATCTGAAATACCCAATTGATGTAAGATATAGACCTGTTGTCCCAGATAATATTAAACATTGGAAATTCTTTAATGATGATCAGGAAATAAAAGAATTTCTGGAATTGGTAGGTGAATTTTCAGATGATACTGTTGATCATGAACATGATTCAGAATGGGTAGAAAATGAACCCTGCAGAAATAATTCAATTGCTGATCACAAAATTGTCGAATTAAAAGGGAATTTCATTCCTAAGGGACTTGTTCCTTTAGAAAGATTGTTTTCAAAAGATGATACACTGATAAAACCTACCTTGCAGACTACTGAAGAAAATGTTATGGAGTATAACATTGGTTCTGAAAATCAGCCTAAGATGATAAAACTGTCAAAATTGCTGTTAGATGAAGAAAGAAGAAAATATCTTGATTTACTGAAAGAATATAAGGACATTTTTGCCTGGTCATATCACGATTTAAAAACATATGATAGCAGCATAATACAACACAAAATCCCTCTAAAACCAAACACTAAGCCTTTTAAACAGAAGCTTAGAAGGCTTAACCCAACATTGCTACCAGTAATTGAAAAAGAGGTGAAAAAACTACTAGATGCAAAAATTATTGTGCCTTTGAGGTATTCATCTTGGGTTGCAAATTTAGTCCCTGTACGTAAGAAGAATGGAGAAATAAGATTATGTGTAGACTTCCGGAACTTGAATAGATCTTGCCTAAAGGATAACTATTCATTACCAAAGATAGATCAGATTTTGCAGAGGGTTGTAGGTGCTCACAGAATTTCAATGATTGATGGATTTTCTGGTTATAACCAGATTGCAGTTTAGCTAGAGGACCGAGAAAAAACAACATTTACCACACCATGGGGGACCTTTATGTATAACAAAATGCCCTTTGGGCTCATGAATGCAGGTCCTACATTTCAAAGGGCTATGGATATAGCTTTTGTGGGTGAAAATGAAAAGTTTGTAGTAATATACCAAGATGACATCACAATCTTTTCTAAGTCCGATGAAGATCATCTTAAACATTTGAGACAAATTTTTGTTAAATGCAGAAAGTTTGGTTTATCACTAAACCCTAAAAAGTCTCACTTTGCCCTAACTGAAGGCAAACTGTTAGGCCATATTGTTTCTGCTGAGGGAATAAAGATAGATCCAGAGAGAGTCAAGGCTATCTTAAAAATCAGCATTCCTAGAAACAAAAAAGAAATCCAATCTTTTGTTGGAAAAATCAACTTCTTAAGATGGTTTATTCCCAATTTCGCAGAAATAATAAAGCATATCACTCAGATGCTTAAAAAAGATAGGGAGCTTAAGTGGTCTAACTAGGCTAAACAAGCATTTGAAGCCATAAAGCAAGCATTATTAGAAGCCCCAGTGTTGATGGCTCCTAATTATACAAAAGATTTTGCAATCTTCTCATTTGCATCATAAGACACTATAGCTGTTGTATTGTTACAAAAGAACTCAGATAATTTGGAACAGCCAATTTCATTCTTCAGTAAAACATTAAGAGATTCAGAGCTGAAATATAATATAATGGAAAAGCAAGCATATGCCTTAGTTAAAACTCTTAAGTTTTTTAGAATATATGTTTTACATTCTAAGGTTGTGGCATATGTCCCAAATGCAGCAGTCAAGGAGATTCTAGTACAGCCTGACAACGAAGGAAAAAGAGGCAGAAGGATAGCGAAGGTCATGGAATATGATGTAGAAATTAAACCAACAAAGTTGATAAAAGGACATGGATTAGATAAACTTCTGACAGAGTCAAATTGTCAGGTTTTGAATCTTCATGTGATGGCAGAACAATCAGAGCAGGTTATGGCAACTGAGCACAGTAAACAACAGGTTTATAACAGGTATGCAAAATCTGATTGGTATAAAGATGTTGTGTATTTCCTTTTGTATTTACAATGCCCTCTTGAATTGAACAGGAATGAATGCAGATCGTTAAAACTAAAGGCAATGAAGTATGTTTTAATAGATCAGATTTTGTATTGGAAGGATCCAGGAGGAATATTGTTGAAATGTTTGGAGAAATACGAAGTTGATGCTGTGATTGCAGAATTGCATAGTGGAGTTTGTGGAGGACATAAGTACTGGAAGGCAACTGCCTTCAAAATCTTGAGAGCAGGATATTACTGGCCTACCCTTTTTTCAGATGTATATCATTAGGTTAGATCGCGTGTGGAATGTCAGAAATTTGTAGGTAAGCATAAGCTTCAGTCCTTACCTCTAAAGCCTATTTCAGTGAATGGTCCACTTCAGCAATGGGGATTAGACTTCATCGGTGAAATTCATCCTCCCTCTAGCGGACAGCATAAATGGATCCTAACTGCTATTGACTTTTTCACTAAATGGGTGGAAGCAGTTCCAACAAGGAGAGCAACATAACAGGTTATAATTACTTTCCTTCAAGAAAACATTCTGGGTAGATTTGGATGTCCTAGAAAATTAATTACTGATAATGCCCCTGCATTCAAATAAAAAAAGATGGTGAACTTCTGTCAAGAAAATAATATTAGCCTAAAACAGTCTACACCATACTACCCACAGGGAAATGGATTAGCTGAGTCCAGCAACAAAAATATTGTAAACAGTATCAAGAAAATGCTTTTTGAAAACAAGAGGAGTTGGGATACCAAACTAAAATTTGCTCTCTGGGCTGATAGAGTAACAATTAAAAAATCAATTGGGACATCCCCTTTCCAATTGGTTTATGGAATTGATGTTGTTTTCCCTGTTCAATTAGCAACCCCAGTCATGAAGTTTATGTAGGAAATAAAAGAAGAACCAGATGATATCAGAAGAAGAATATTCTAGATAGTTTAGTTGCAGCAGGAGAGGGAAGCTATCAAGGATACAGCTGAGAAACATCAAAGAAAAATGAAAGAAAGCTTTGATAAAAAAGTTAAAAAAGAGATGTTTGCAGTTGGTGACCTCGTTCTCAGATGGGATGCAAGAAAAGACGAAAAAGGTAAGCATGGGAAGTTTGAAAACTTATGGATAGGGCCTTTTTCAGTCATAAAGATCCTTGGAAACAACACTTTTGTCTTACAAAATTTGAAAGGTGAAGAGATTGCAGGTCCAGTCAATGGATGTTTCTTAAAACATTTTACACATATTGAAAGACAAAGTGTTATTGTACATAGTCACTGTATATATCATTTTGCTTCAAATAAGACTCCATCCCAATAAGACAGAAATGACTTTAGCAAGTTTCTGAAGGCACTGGTCAGCATGTTCTCAAAGTTTCACAGGAAAACTTTGTCCCCAGATGTTATCTCTAAGGTTGTTTCACATTTTATTTGAAATTTTTTTATTGTCATGTGTTTTTATTTGTTTTAATTTTGCTTTGTTTTGCACTTTATTTTTGATTGAACATCATTATGGTTTCTTTTATTATCTTGAATCATCAAAATCTTCATTCATTAGTCCTGAACCTATGTATGTGCATGAGATTGTATGTTATATGATGAATTGTTGAAACTGGCAGCATTATCCAAACTGACAGCATTTTATAAACTGGCAGCATTTTACTTACTGGCAGCAGAATTGCAAAGGGTATTTTATTAAAAAGCTTATTGTTTATGAATACCATGGAATATAATAGGGTAATAAGCTTGGATTATATTCGTGATTATTTGGCATTAGGTTTGGACATGTTTTAAATGCACCCCTGTCCATAAAATGATGAGTTGTATGGTGTCATTTATGAAAGGGTACACCTGTTGTCATTTCGAAATTTCAACAATACATGTAATGAGTGCTAGTATTGATCGTGGCAAAATCAACTTAATTCACTCTTTTCCCCAAAATCTATCTCATTATTTTGCTCGTTAATTGAAGAGAGACATTCAGAGGTCTGTTTGTATACTGTAAATCTCCATTGGTTATGAGCAGCAACATGCGGGTTTTAAGTAGCTAGGGTTTGTTTTCAAACTCTGATGGCTTTTATGTTTAAGGGTCTGGATTACAGCGTATAGACTTCCCTGCATGTCAGAGCAAGCAGTTACAGCAAAGAATTTCATGTTCGGGGCAGCGTAGTGTAAAGGCCTTGTTGATTTGCTTTTACTGACAGAGGCTTAAGGGTAAGACTTACGAGGATTTTTGGCTCCATTCTTACTGCCATCTTCATTCTGTAAGCCTACAAATCAATCAAATTAGGACTAGCACAAGCATAGGTGCATTATTGACAGGCTAGAGCTAGAATGGAATGAAGACCGGCCACAGAGGGTTTTCAATGTCAAAGGCACTAGACGAGGAAGAACCAGAGGTTATAGTGAAAATAAAACCAATGGTTTCATTTGCAGGCTAGAACCAAGCAATACAGACTAGATAAAACAATTTCCCAGGCCTGCCAAACTTATGCAGAAGTCTGGATGGTTTAATTTTTGTGAGAAATTGCAAGGTTACCATTCACATGAGACCATGTTATTTATTGAAAATTACAGAGATGAAAGGGTTCAGCTGCAAAGCCTAACTATTAGGGTAAATGAGGATTCTGTTGCTGAGGCAATAGGCGTTCCTGCACAGGGTGAAAAATGGTTCAAACAACAAGATTTTCAAGGCGATGTCAGTGAATTTCTGATGCCAGGATGTGAAAAGTTAGATTGGAAAAATGGTGTTCATATTAGCAGGATGAAGCCAGGATGGAAGGTTTCTTTGGAGGTGGTACAAAATTACATAACATGTGATGGCAGGTATGACAGAATATTAAAATGCCATCTAAAATTGTTAATGCATATTCATGGAAGTATACAGGTAAATCTCCCACTTTACTTGTTAACAAGCCTCCAAAAGATAATTTCTAGAGTTCAAAACCATCCCGGACATACTGCTCGCTCTGTTTATCATCAAGGCTTGATTAAATTATTGATTTTAGCTCAGTTGCAAAAGGAGGAAAGAACATGGGAATCCCTGTTAACAGAACTAGGGTTTAAAAACAACCCTAAGGAGAAAGGCAAAAGACTGACATAAGAACCAGGTTAAGGAAAAAGATGCAGATAGAGAAAGGAGTAGCACATGAAGATGCCATGGATGTTGTACTGATAGATGATGCTGGAAGTGAAGAAACCGTACATACAACAAAGGACCAGTACTATGTAGATAATGAAAAATTTATTGATATTCAAGGCATAGCAGGCTCTATACCAGAAGCTTTTTGCACAGACAAGCAGGATAATCCAGATAATGGTTCAGTATCAAAAGGTTTACAGGAAGAAGGAGTCCACATAATAGAAGAAGACTTGGAAATATCTCCTGAATTAAGCCAATGTAGGAAGTCTTTGCAAACATACCAAGAACAAACAAGATATTTGCAAGACATAAATGAAAAATTGATGGTGGCTAACAAAAGACTTCGTGAAGACCTAGAGGACAAAGAGACAGAATACCAAAAGCTGCTGATGGTTTCCAAAAATGTTCTAAGGAGAAATGAGCCATTCAGAAACAGCTGGAACAAGTCAAAGCTCAAATCAAGGAGAACAATAAGGATGCTGAATTCGCCAGACTACAGAAGCGTTCACAGGTTCTGAATGACCTAGCTACATTAGCAGAGGCTTCTAGAAGCCTTCAGAAGTTAAATTTTAGTTTGCTTTTTGAACTTATGTTGTTTATGTGACACATATGTTACACTTGTACTTTAATACTTTTTAAAAGGGATTGACTTCCCTATTTTTGAGGAGGTTCGATCCTTAGATATAGGATCTTATAGTTAGTTCAAAGAAAACATTATTTTGTATTTAAGAGGCTCTCGAGAAGAGAGAAGGGGTTGGCAATTTTGGAGTTATGGAAGCCCAGTTTTAAATCATTGTCTGTATAACATGAATACTCTACAGCTTCGATAACAGGTTCTACTTTGAATGAGCATGATTTTGATTTGTCTTTGTATGTTATAAATTGTCTTTCTTATGACTTATCATGTATATGGTCTCCTCAATTCCATTACAGTGATTCTTATATTGAAATGCAATTATCCTTATAGTTTCTAAAAACAGAGACAGTTTTAGTTCATGACTTTGTGATCGTAGTTACTGAGGTATTGAACCTTGTATTTGGTTTTATGTTATACAGTTCTAGTAGTTTGTATGATTTTCTTATAACTCTGATTTCACACCAGCCTATCTCTTCAATAATGTTTTGATTTTCTTATAGATCTTATATTATACCAAGCTTATTTCATTCATAATTGTGTGATCTGTACAAAATAGCCTTGATTGACATACCAGTCTATTTCTTTGTTAATTGTTTGATTTTCTTGTAGATCTCCTATTATACCAGCCTAGTTCTCTGATAACTTTGTGATTCTCTTATAGCTTTCATGAAATACCAGTATAGTGTATTGATAATTATGTGATTTTTCCAATAGCTTTGATTTCATACCAGCTTGGTTTTCTTTTGATTTCATCGATCTGTACATGTTTGAAAAAGATTTCCTTAAGCTTGAACCTCTGTAGTCTAAGTTCAACTTTAGGAATAACAATTAGAAATGGAATTATTCAAAAGATTAGATTTAGATTAAGTTTTTCTAATCCAAATGAAATAAAAGTTAAAGTTTTAAAGTTTATATTATTTTATGTGTGTACCACATTATATATAAATAATCATGAATTAAAACTAAAACTAAAACTTAATAACGAGTAGGAAATATTTATAGTCACCATATTTTTAATAGGGAAGTTGAAACTTTTGTTAAAGGATTTATATGATTTTATTAAAAGGTAATATAAATATTGGTTTATAAGTGAAAGTTTTAATTTTGTGAATAAATACCATTATAATAGTGATTAATTACAAATTTATAATTATTTTTACTAATAAAAAGAGCAATTACTTTAATAAATTACTTATAATTATCTTCATTAAAATATTTCTTTAATAACTAATTCACTAGGGTAAATCCATTCTCATTGTACACACTCATCTTTACAAAAAGAAGAGTGGCAATTAATTTGAAAACAAACATTGTTTATAAAAGATGTTTGTTTATAAAAGAATTATACATTAATTTGATTTGAAATATAAAATCAAAGTATAACCATGTTTATATATGTATTTACTATATTTTCCTATAAAATAAAAGTATAATCATATTTATATATGTATTTACTATATTTTATAATAAAATCAAAGTTTAACCCTGTTTATATATGTATTGAACTATAAAATCAAAGTATAACCCTATTTATATATGTATTTATATATATTTTTCTATAAAAAAAAGTATAATCATATTTATTCATGTATTTACTATATATTTATTTTTTGAAGGTGTAAAATAGGCATAAGAATATATGAAATAAATTTAAAAGAAAATAATGTAGAATATAAAATATATATATATAGATGTTTTTATCATGAAAATATCTATATTTTAGAAAAATGATCATTTTTCTATTTAATAGATGCTTAATAACATTTTGATTTACAACTCAGCCTTTTTTTAAGATTTTTTTTTTAGACGAAAAAAACATTCCTTGATATTCTATTGCATCAAAGGTAATTTATTACATCATCAAGTCAACAAGACCAATCAAGTAGTTCTAACCACAATCTAGGATACATCAGCATCTAAAATATAGCAGGGGGAGTATATACTGAGCCAGCTATTGTCCCCACCTGGGCTTAATGAACCGAAAGAGTTCCTCTAATAATACAATCTGTATATATGATCAGCCAAAAAAGTCTCAAAATAAGATAATATGAGCCCTGAGGCATTATCCAAGACATGCTTGAGTCCTCTCAAATTGACCAGGGATAAGCTCAATGAACATATTCTGCAAAACCAACACCCCCAGGGGCTTGACTTTAAAAAAAAGGCCTTAATCACATCAGCGTAAGCTCTCAAAACAGCTGGAGATTAACTTCCCCATATATATCACCTTTACAAATTTTCGTAAAGGTAAGATGGCCAGGAGCCATAAGCAGCCCATCCTTGGATAATGAATCAACCCTCATATTATATTCCCTATAAACATGGCTGAAATCCATGGAAGTGAACGAAGAAAACAACTTTTTGGTGTTGTTGCACCAAGCTTCTAGGTTCACTATAGCAAGAGTGGATTCTTCCTTTGCCCAATTTATAATCAGAGAGGAGTCGCCAAAGATATGTAGATACGGAAATCCAATATCTGTGGCAATGGAAAGTAAAGCCCAGAGTGCCAATAGCTCGGCTCTCGTATTAGTGTTGAGACTGCAACCTAATTTCATTTCAAGGAAATGATGTTCAATAATCCAGATGCATACACCCGCCCCACCTTTAGAATCTGTCGCAGCTCCATCAAAGAAATCCAGGGGAAAGTGTTTTAATGGAGGATCCCTGATATTCCTGGCTTTAGGCCTTTTAGCTTGGGGCACCTAACGAGATGAGTCTTCAGACAAAATCTTATGACAAAGACTGGTTATATTTGGCTCTTTGTTCTAAAAAATGTGGTTGTTCCTGGTCTTCCAAAGATTCCAGATGAAAAAAATAGGCAAATATGAGAGCTCCCTGTCCTTTTCAAACCAGCTGATAAGGTTCCCTGTAAGGGTCGGTTCTGACCAATTCACCCGAATATCAGCCAAACTATCCAATCAATGCATTACCTCAAGAGCAAAGGAGCAGCCTACAAACAAATGGTCGATTGATTTGACTTCTTTCTTACAGAGGCAACACATGTTTGGACCAATCCAGCCCCTATTGCAAAGATTATCCCAAGTATTGATTTTTTTTATAGAATGCCAACCAAGTGAAGCACTTCAGTTTTTGTGGAATGTTGAAGTTCCAAACCTGAGAGATAATACAATCTAAAGGAGGAGGCAAATAATCTGATATTATAAGATCATATGTTTTTTGTCCCGAAACTTTGCCTGAATCCTTATCATACAGCCAGAGAAGAGAGTCATCGACATCCCTGATCTTGATTCCACCATGAGAGAGACCTTTGACAAAAGATGTCCATTGATCCACCCATTCTCCTCTTAGGTCCAGATCAGATGATGATAACCAACCATTATAACCTATAGAGAGTCCGTCCAGTTTCTGTGCCTGGGCTAGGCACGGAATCCCATAGTCAACAAGGTATTCTCTGAGGTCCAGTAGGAGAATGCATGAAGTCTCCAAACCTTCTATCAGATCAAAGCCGAGGTGAATTTTCAATCCATCACCCACCTTCCAACCGAGCTTACAAGTAATCCAAGCCAAGATTCTAACAAACCCATTCCAAAAATATGAGGTACCATTAACAGTGAATTTTCGAGCATGGATCCTATCCTCCAAGGGCCTATACTTCAAATATTTATGAGCAATGATTTGACTCCAAATACCATTACCATTCAACACCTGCCACAAACTCTTCAATCTGAGAGAGATCCCAAACCACTCTAGGTTCTTAATGTCCCAGCCACCACATTCAACAGGAGCAGAAATCGATTTCCGGTTTGTCAAATGAAATCGATGATGACCATCTATTTTTCCCCACAGGAAGTTAAAAATTAAACATCTCAAGGAATTCAGTATAGAGTTGGGACATCTTGCCAGTGCAAACCAGTACACCTCAAGCCCTGTAAGAATAGATTTGATGAGAATTAATTTTCCACCAAGAGTGAGCAATCTAAAAGTCCTGTTTTTTATCTTATTTTCAAACATCACCACCATCCATTGCCAATCAAATACCCGATATCCCAGAGGTTTTAGACGATACCCTAGGTATTTAAACCCCGAGTTGATAGGAGCCATGTTGCATGGGAGAAGATGAGAGATTTGCCTTCAAGTCTCTTCATCCACATTATGATACAGAAAATAAGATTTTTCCATACTGAAAGTCATACAGGTGGTTGAACAGAACAAGTCTAGTACTTCTTTGTATGCCCCCCATTTTTTGACAATTCCAATCCCAAAAAGAATTACATCATCAACAAATAATAACTGAGTTATTGACAGGCTAGGAGAGAACTGGAAACCTTTAATAAATGCTTTCTGTTGTGCATCTATAATGATTCTACTAAGGCTCTCAATAATCAAAATGAATAATAGGGGCGATACGGGACAACCCTGCCGAATTCCCCTTGAGGCAGGGAAAAAATCCGAGGGAGTCCCATTTACTAAGACTGCAAAATAAGAGTTAGTGACACATCCCATAATCCAGTTCACACCAATCAGATGGATACCTATCTGTAGGATCAAGAGTCTCAGAAAGGTCCTATTGACTCTATCAAAGGCTTTGACTAAATCAATATTTAGTACTAGGACATTTGAATTTTTGGCTTTGATAGAGTGTAAAAATTCCTCGGTAATGCCTATAGGTTCATTGATCTGACGATCCTTTAAAAAACCAAATTGTTGTGAGGAGATAGCCCTATTCAGTATAGGTTTAAGGCGGGTCGCAACAATTTTAGAGATGACCTTATAAATAAGGTTACATAAGGAGATAGGGCGAAAGTCAACAAAGGTGGAGGGCTTTTCACACTTAGGGATCAGAGTAAAAAAAGTGGAGTTTATGGAACCAGGGATGAGCCCTTCTACTCTTGTTTACTCTCCTGCAAAGGTAAGCTCCTCACCAATCAGGTCAAAAAAGGCCAAGAAAAACTTGACCGACCAACCAACTGGCCCGATGATTTTATCTTTCTTGAAGCCCTTAAGTACAACTTCTACTTCCTGTAGGGTAAAAAATAGTTCACCTCCTCTGCCTAAGTAAATGTCGGAAACAACCTTATTACCTTAAGTTGATAAAAAATATTTGAAGACTTATCATCCATAAATAAATCACTGAAATGTTGTTTGCCCAACTTCTTGAGGGACACATCATCAGATACCAGGTTACCATTTATATCCTTGAGGGACCAAAGAGCATTGGAATTCCTTCTTGCTGAAGCATAAGCATGAAAGAACTTAGTGTTGGCATCCCCTTCTTTTAACCAGAGAATTCTACTCTTGAGTCTTTGAGTAGTAACCTCATGAGCCATGAGATTACCTTTTTGGTCTTGAAGATCTTTCAGTCTACTTGCATTGATTGCTGTTAGAATCCTAGAATCCATCAAAAGAATGTTAGTGATCTCTTCATTTATATCCAGGAGCAATTGTTTCCTATCACAATTTTAATTCCTCTCCCAGCCTTTAACCGAACCTTTGAGTCGGCTTTACTTCCCTTAGAGAGAATCCATAGGGTTTGAAGGTCCAAAAACTAAGGGAGCCTTACAGGATGACTCAACAAGAGGGGTAAAGTCATCTTCCAGGAACCAAGCTTTATTAAATTTAAAGGGGTAGCACTGTGGTACTAGTCTTTGACCCCACTCCAGACAAATAGGGCAATGGTTCGAGACATTCGAAGGAGTAGCCCAAGACCTGAAGTAAGAAAGACTGGGGAGAATATGGGTTGATGATAAAAAACGATCAAGTCTTTTATTGCTTCCCACCTCCCTAACCTATCCATTCCTCCAAGTGGGGCCAGGGCAGTTCATGTACAGATCAACCAAATTACTACTAGAAATCACCTAGGAGAAGTAGGAATCCAAGGGGTCATTTCTGGCTTTTTGACCCTAGATTTTAGAGGAGGAGATAGTAAAATTTAGTTCACCAGCCATGGCCATATTTGGTAGGGCAAGAAGGCCACGAGCCAGAACATTATCCCAAAAAATAGTTCTCTAGGCATAAGGTCCATATCAGTTAACGATAGTGAGAATCTCAGAAAGCCCTTTTATGTTGGCTTTGAGAAAGATGCCCGCGAAGGAGGAGAATGCTTTACAATGAACCAGGAGAGGGTTCCAACCAACAAGGAGGCCTCTAGAGAGCCCAGAGGCATCTGCAGCACATAACTCCCACCCCGGCTTGAATCTTGAGAATATAAGGAGGGATTGCTAAGGAGGGAGGGATTGTAATAGAATCATATCAGGATTTAAGTCAGAAAATAGAGAGCTGAGGCATTTTTGTTTGGAAAGCCCTCCAAAACCCCGAATATTCATTGATAAAATCTTCATGGAGAGCCCATCACTTTAGGTGTGCTTGCTCTAAGTACCTGTGATGAGGAGGGAGAAGATCGAGTCTGTCTTGCTGCATTCTTTAATCTGGTAGAGATAAGAGTGTAGGACCCCAAATTCCCAATCATCTCAGAAGGGGTCTCGGTAGGGTTCTTCTTAGCTTTACGGATCATTACATTTTTAAAACGAATAGAGTCCAAAGGGAGAGTGGAAGGTGAGATATGTTCTTTATCGAAGAATATAGAGAGGGAATTTAGGAGAGAGGGATCTAGAAAAGCAGGTTCATCTCTGGGACTTGAGGCCTGTATGTTGGCAGGTGACAAAACCGTAGTAGGTGAGGTAGCAGGAGATGAGGATGAGGAGGTAGGGAGGGCGGGATAGTGCTCCAGTGTGATGGGGGGAGGGACCAACTCAGGATGAGCATCAGGAAGGGGATGAGTAGCAGGCAAGGAATGAGGATTAATTGAAGCCAATGGACGAGAGAGAAGAGCACAAACCTCGATATCTTCAATGTAATTAAGTTCTCCCTTAGACAGACCTTCATAAGGTGTAGGTGAGGAGGACACATAAATTGCTTCAGCAATGGGTTCTGAAGGCTCTCTAGGAGAGGAGAAACCTTCAGGGAAAGGGGAATCATAACCAGAGCTAAGGTCAAACCCCTTCTCTGCCGGACATCCACTGCGAAAAAGAGTGCAAGAGCTGCGCAGATGACCAGTCTTATGATAGAAGTTACACCTGAACGACATGTTTAGGTAATCAAGTTTTTGATTAATGACCCTATTCCCACAGACAATGGCAATTTCAGGAAGAAGACCCTTTGATATGTCCAGTTCAACCGGCACCATAGCAACCCTCTTGTCAGAGATCGAGTGAAAATCCTTTTCCAGTGCAACAAAGCGCCCGATTGAGTTTGCCAACCCCGTGAGGATATCTTTATTCCACAGGGGGAAGGGTAGGGCTGGTAAAAGAACCCAAAGGTGGTGGATAATGACCCTTTCTTTGAAGGGTTCAAACCCTGGATGAAAACGGCGGAGGACCAAGGATCCCTGCTGAATGGTCGAAAGAGCCTCAAGGATACGGGTAGCATCTATTTCTTCAATAAAAACAATGACCATCTAGTTATTGGCAAGAAGGTTGATTATGGGTACATAGTGGATGATGGGTTTCTAATGGGCGGTCGCCCACGCCACCCATTCTTCCTTGGACATAAAAGAATACTCTAATCTCCCAATGAGGGCTCTATGGCAAAGGGTTTCTACCTTTTCTATGAATACGTCATGCCCCAAAACAAATCTGTGTTTCTCCTCCAGTGCCTTAAGGGCCTTAGCCTTCCGACGAACATGGCCCGAGGGAAGGGAGCGAGAAAACTTAGAGCCTGCGCCACCCATCGATGGAGCATTAGGGTTACCATAGGATGACATAACTAAGACCCCCCGTCGACACAACCAGGGTTGCTATCCGACGGTTCGACCAACAAGACAGGACAAGGGTTGCTATCTGTTACTCAGGAGCCCCCACCAGATCTTAACTCTGGCTTAGATACGACCAAGGAGGGCGACACCAACAAAGGAAAAATGAGACAACTTACAGACCAAGTCTCCAGCAATAATGGCTAAACCAAGACGACTTAAGACCAAGAGCTCAGTCGACAGACCCGAGAGAGCTTAACAGGTTTCCCACTTTTTGAACATGGTTGGTACTAATTCTCAGGGGAGAGAGTGAACTCCATGTGGGGTGGATGGAATTTAAAAAATACCCATAAACCCTAAGTAGAGGAGTTTATACCAACCCCAAGACCCAGTACTAAAAAACAATAATTAAAACAATAATGTCGGAATATCAATGTCGTAGAATACCTGGTCACTGCAGAGCCGCAGGTCTCGTGATCTTGTCCGTCGTCACCGAAGTCAACTAGAGAACGCAAGACCCATCAAATTCGTAAACAAACTAATAATGAGCCCCCCAACGTAGACCACAAAAGTCTCCACCGAATGGTCCGAGGTGACAGTTCAAGTCCCGGTCGAAAAAGGTGGTGAGGTGTCGTGCAAAATCAGGAAGGTACAATGTGCATGGTGAAGCCCCCATGGTGGTAGACAGTCCAAGAGTTTAAAATACCGTCAAGACCAACAGAACACCAGAACCAATATAGAAACCCTCCAGACAAAAAACTAGCTATAAACAGCCGCGGAAGCACATATACAAGAGCAGTGCAGAGAACCAAAAGCGACCGCCAACTCTTGAACCCTGAAAACCCTAGAAAACATCTGTGAAACCCTCGCTCTGCTCCAGACCATGATGTAATTTTCATGATTGAACTTTGTTTGAAAGCTTATTATCATATGCTCCCATTGCGAGAAAAGAAAATTATAAGGCACAAAAGTTTGTTAGTTGGGTAACTATATGGACCAACTTATATACCAACTTTGATTACCATGCACAAACAATTGCCCAAATAGATCCGGGTGGACACAGCCACAACTGACTGCCCAACCACTAGCCCTATAATTTAGAAACTGTAAATATTAAAATAAAAATATACTTGTTAATGTAAACATGTTGTGTAAGCTCGTGCAACCATGACTCCAATGAAATTTCATGTGTAACCAATTTAATTAAAAAACAGTCAATGACGTATAGGATGGATTAGATGGAATGCACATAGAGAATCCAATCTTTTTAATCCAGGTGTACCAACTATGCAATATTTTCCAGGGAGAAAATCGAGATATTATTGTTTTTTAGACGATGAAAAAAACTTAGCAAAGGAATTTATGTAACATAGTTGTTGGAGGTGGATATTTGAGCAATTTCACCTCAATGCAAGGGCGGTTGTTTATGATGTACTCAATTTTGTGGGAGTTGGTTAATCTAGATACATTTGCTTTTCTTTAGGTAAGTTTGGCTGGAATTTAGCAACACAATTTGTTGTTGAAAATGAGATTTTCAGTGTTAAAATTGTAATTTTTATTGCAGAAATGGATTCAGGACTATCAATTAGCCTTGGGACACCCAGATTATACAATTCCAATCACTGAAAACTACCCTATGAACAATTTCCAAAGGATTTTGGCCATAAAACTTGCAGGATTTTAGGTGCAAATAATCTAGAGTTTAGCTAATTGCAATTTTGTGTATCAATATATTCTTAGAATAAATGGTCATAATTATGTAGTATGTATTTACAATTTCATTGCATGCTAAATACCATATAATCCAAGAATGGGACACCAACCGCTAACTAAAATAAGTACTCTCATTTCTATAAAACACTGATGGTGTCAGTATGAAATAAGGAGTCACGACAATCATAAACATAAACATTATACTTATAATAATATAAGAATTAAAATAATTAATATAAATATAAAATAAATATTATTTAATAATAATAGAATAATATTTTTTAAGTGAAGTTTATTTAAATCATAATAATATAAATATAAAATAAACATTATTTAATAATAATAAAATAATATTTTTAATTAACGTTTATTTAAATCAAAATTAAAATACATTTAAGTATAATAAGACAAGACAACCATGAAATATTTATTATAATTAAGTTAGTTTTGTTAATATGATTAAACAAATTCAAAATCCAAGATAATATCTAAACACCTATCAATATAATTACATAATTTTAAATATAAAAAATACTTAATGAATTGACTAAAAAAATTAATAATAAAAAACTAACTAAATAATTCGTCCAGTTTTAAATAAACATAAAGCTGTAAGAAATGAGACAATACTGACAGGCTGGGCATAACAACAATAACCAGGCTTTTGAACTGAATTGCTAGTGGTTGGAGAGATTGATGGCGACCTCGCTGGCAGGGATGCTGGTGATGGCTCGCTCCAACAACGCCCTGCAGCACCATGGCGACCTCGCTACCTCTACCTGTGCATGTAACCAGACCTCTGGAGGATGTGCACAAGCTCCCGGTTCTGTCTCTCTTTTTTAGTGCTTTGTTTACCTGTCCTATTAACTCGGCTAGGGTTTCTCCTTTTGTGGAGGAGGTTTTGTTCCTTGGTTGCTACGCTTATTTCTGTCCTTTGACACCCTGGTGGGCTGTGATCCCACCTCCTCCTAACTGTCTTGTAGGTATCCTTCACTCTAGGTTTCTTTTGGATTGGGTTTCCCCTGCTCGAGTGGGTGAGCACCAGACTGCTGCCTCCCTTGGAGTCCCTCCCCTTCACTGGGGGACTAGTACCAATCAAGGTTTTTAAAAAAAGTGGGAAGTTACATCGTTTTTTTGTAGTTGTCTGGTTTTTCGACGCTCCTCCACCACCTTTGCATGGGGCTCTTGTTTACTTGGTTTCGTAGAGGTGTATATTCGGGTAATGAGTTGACTTGTTAAGACCCTAGATGAACGTGACACCTTGTGTGGAGTTTTTCTCGTGACTCCTGTACAAACCCTCCTTGGGTTACTCTTTTTACACTTGACTGTAGGGTTATCTACCGTTGACATTGGTACATGACCTTGGTACAAACCCTACTAGGGTTACTCTCTCTTCTCCACGACTGTCGGGTTAGCTGCTGACATTGACTTTGGTTCCCTGGGGTTTGATACTGTTGTGGTTTCACTGGCTACTGGCCCCTTTCTGCAGTCTTCCTCTACTTAACCCTTCCTCTGCTCTGTACTTTTTTATGTGAACCGGGGTTAGCGCTTTCTGACACCGTGCTATGTAAGGTTGACCTGGACAGTTTAATCATGGCTGATAATGGTACTCAGCTGCGTTTTCGCCGAAAACGAAAGTCAAAGTGTGTAAAGGCACAAGAGGGCCGCTACCGTTATGTGTTGGGTCACGATGTCTTCATGGATCGTGTCACCTCCCTTTGCTCGCGTGCCTTGGTTGGTCGTTTGGAGTACTATAAAATGAACAAAGCCTCATGGGTTAGCTGGGATTCGGAGAATTGGAAGCCTCTATTTGATTATGTCCCGACCATTAGCTTATTGTCCAACGGTTGGATTGTGTTTGTGTTTCTTGATGAGGACCACTGCACTCGTGTTTTGGATGGTATGTGGCGTATTGGAAAATGGTCCTTGGTTCTTGGAAGATGGCACACAAAGTTTGATCCTATGTGGGAAAGAATAACTAAACGCCACTTGTGGGCCTTATTACCCCATCTGCCATTTCCACTGTGGAGCCGTCACATTCTGGAAGGAATTGGGAACACTATAGGCAGATTCGTCTCAGTGGAGGATGACTTTCATCAGGTCTATGACAAAAGGATAGCCAAAATTCTTGTCGAACTTGATATCTCACGGGGTTTACCAGCGGAAGTGGAGATTCTTTGCAATGAACGCTTACTGATTCAGCGGCTTGATTATCTTCATGTGCCCTTTAGATGCAGCTGCTGTTGCGTTGTAGGTCATTTGAGGAAAGCCTGTCCTCATCGGCTCACAGGAGGGAGATTTTTGACCTTTGATGAACAATGTTCGCCTTATTTAGCAGCCAACCCTTTGGAGGGCTCTCAAACCCCACCAGGATTATCTTTTGAAGAGCTCCATACCCCACCAGGTATTTCATGTGTGTCAAACCCTCCTTCTGATTTTGTTCCGGACTCTTTCTTTGAGGATGTTGATAATTTGATTTTGTCACATAAAAAATCAATTGTCCCCCAGTCATCCTCCTTAGAAGCATCTGTTTCACCTCCTTAGGGTCCCTCGCTGGTTTTGACTTCTACTGTCCGGACATGCCCTCTCCCTACCGCTGACCCTTCTCCTATTTCAGCTGAAGCTCTCACCCTCCCGTCTAGTGATGACTCTACTCCTGCACACGAAGGTCACCACAGGACTCCGATTCTTCCTACACTTGATTCGATGGAGGATTTTCCCCCACTTCTACCCTCGGCACCTCAGGACGGTCAAGTTTTACCCACTTTTTTGTCCCTTCCACACCCTTCTGAACATGTCACCCCTCCACACAGTCCCACTTCCTCTCCTTCATTCTCGGACCCCACACTCAAGAGGTCACTCTCTATCTTTACTGCCTCTTCCCCTTCTTCCCCTACCACCTTGCATCTTAACTCCATCAGGTTCGTGAATGTGACTGTCTGGAAGGCACCAAAGGGGAAAAGGGATACCAAGGATGATCTCTCCTCGGCCTCTCCACCTTATATTCCTCTCTCAGTCTGTATCAAGGAGGTAGCGAGAGGACACTCTTCCAGGTGACTTAGAGCTTCGTCTCCCCAAAAGGAAAAGATTTGATGTTAATCCTCTCCTTGAACGTTCGTGGTCTGGGAGGCAGGACCAAAATGCTCAGCCTTCGTACCCTCTTCACCTCCCTCAACCCTGATTTCATTCTTCTACAGGAAACTATGTGCAGTGCATCCCCTGCACTTTTTGCTTTCTCAAAAATCCTCCCCTCCTGGGAATTTTGTGCTATTAGTGCCCGTGGCCTTTCGGGGGGCTTACTGTCGGCCTGGAATCCAACAAAGGCTAACTACAGGGCTTTCCAAACATGTGCTGGTATTTTACTGCAGGCCACTATTCGAGGGATGTCTCTGCCCATACATATTCTCAATGTTTATGGCCCGTATCGTGACAGAGAAGGTTTCTGGAATAATGCCCTTCGTGGTGGATTTCTAAAGCTACCATATCTGATCTTAGGGGGTGATCTTAATCTTACCCTCCACTCCTAAAAAATTTCGGGCTCCAAAGCTTCCCGGGATCCACTCTCTGATCACTTTAAATTTCTCTTTGAGTCTGTGGGACTCGTAGATGTGGCTCCCCAGGTGACTGGGCCCACTTGGCGCAATGGTAAAATCGGGGACGAGGGTATAAGCAAACGTCTGGATCGTTTCCTTATCTCCAACGATCTGCTACCCTCCTTGGGGGCCTACAGGACTTGGACAAAATGCCTGGAACTCTCTGATCATTATCCAATTTGTCTTGAATGGAGCTCTCCGAGAGGCCCTTTTGATTACCCTTTTAAGTTCAATCGCTCTTGGTTGGATGACATTGATTTCATTGAGTGGTTTCTTAGCTGGTGGACCTCCAACTCGAGTGCTGAAAATCTTACAGGTATTGAGGATATTTGTCTTATCCTTCATAAACTCAAAACTGCCACAAAGAGATGGACAAAGAACAAATCTGCCAGCTATAGCTCGGCCATTACTAAGCTTGACCTTGCCATTGAGGCTATCCTTGTAGGTCCTACCTGTGGTATTATCTCTAAAGAACAATCTGCACACTTGTCACTTCTTAGTGTGGAAAAACAAAGGATCTTAAGCCATCAACAACTTACATGGCAACTAAAAAGTAGAACCAAATGGGCTCTCCAAGGTGACTCCAACACCAATTTTTTTCATGCTGTGGCCTCGGGGAGAAGGTTGCAAAATATGATCTGGTCTCTCGAAGATCTTGAAGGTAACATCATTGTGGAAGAGACCTCCCTAAAAGAAATGGGAAAAGAACACTTTGCAAACATTTTCAAGGATGATGGTGGTACCAGTCTAGTACACCAACTAAAGGTGGTTTCTCTTTTCAGCAGATTAATTCCCATTGAACACTCATCTCTCCTTATCTTCCCGGTTAGTCTGAAAGAAATAGAACTCTCTCTCAAATCTTTCAAAAAATATCGAAGCCCAGGACCGGATGGGTGGCCTATAGAATTCTATTTGCACTTCTTCGATCTCCTGGGTCCTTTGTTACTGAAAATTATTGATTTAACTAGAATCTTTGGTCACATCCCACCTTCTTTGAATTCTACGTTTCTTGCTCTTATCCCTAAGAAGGACAAGCCTCAAACCTTCGCTAACTTCAGGCCTATCTCATTATGCAACCTCCTTTACAAGCTTATTGCAAAAGTCATTGCTGGAAGGTTAAAGCCTTTCTTGGATCGGGGAATCTCTCAAGAACAATTTGGTTTCCTAAAGGACCATCATATTACTGGAGCTATAGGCATTGTTCAAGAAGTTCTTCATTCGGTAAAAACCCATAACCTTTGTGCCTTTGTTCTCAAACTGGACCTCTCAAAATCTTTTGACCGTGTTGATTGGACCTATGTCAGACTGATCTTGATACAAATTGGAGTACCCCTCCTCACTGTGAATTGGATCATGGTATGCCTCTCTACTGCAAATTTTGCGGTTCTGGTCAATGGAACCCCATCAATTTTTTTCACAGCCTCCCGGGGTATTCAACAAGGTTGTCCCTTATCCCCCCTTCTCTTCATCCTAGTCATCGAAGGCCTCAGTCTTCTCATTCGAGATGCCAGAGAAAATGGTCTCATTCGGGGTATACAACTCTCACCTTCCCTAGCCCTGTCTCACCTTCTCTTCGTGGATGACGTGATACTATTGGGATCAGGTACCCTCCTTGACTGGTCTGCTTTCGAGGTCATCTTAGAGACTTTTTTTAAAGCCTCTGGTATGAGGATCAACTTTGATAAGTCCTGTTTCCTATATTATAATTTCTCTGTTGACTGTCATATTAGGCTTGCTGGTAGCCTTCCTTATAAAATGATGCCGCTCCAATTTGGTATTACTTACCTGGGTTTTTATTTGAAACCTCTCGGTTATAGAGCATCTGACTGGCATTGGATTATCAAAAAATTTGAAAAAATAATAATCCATTAGACCTTAAAGTATCTATCACTCGGGGGTAGACTGATCCTCATACAATCTGTTCTGTCTAGTATACCTGTGTATTGGATGGGCCTTACTCCTCTCCCAACCTCCATTCTCCAGAATCTTAGAAGAATCATTTTTAGCTTCCTGTGGGAATCCTTTGGCACAAACTGTAAATATCATTTGGTTAATTGGAGGGACCTCTCTTGGCCCAAAGAACACGGTGGCTGGGGCATAAAAAATCTCACTTGGTTCAACTTAGTGCTACGCTTAAAAACCTTTTGGAGAATTCTTCAGTCAAGAGGTTTATGGTTTCAAGTCCTGCATTATAAATATATTAAATTACGATCTGTGGTAGATTGGTTCAGATACAAAAGCTACAGCATGCGCAATATATCAGTTATGTGGAGAGGGTTCATCCACACCATCCCTTGGATGGGCTCGCATTTGGCTTGGCAGGTGGGTAACGGTGATAACATAAAGCTTGGTATAGACCCAATCATTGGAACTCACACCTCTTTCTGCCTCCCAGAAGATCTCAGAACTTACTTGGAGGACTTGGATATATGCACTCTTGCGCAGGCACATAACACTCTTACAAATGCACAGACTTACTAGTTTTCAGCTGATGATCTTAACCTTGGAGGCACTTACAAATTATTGTGGACTGAATATGTCACTGGATTATCTGGAGTAGGTATTCGCCTCTCATATTGTAATGATGAAATTGTCTGGGCATTCAATAAAAATTCGGGCTCCATAACTGCCAGGAATGCATATGACTGTATTGTAAGCTCTTCCTTGGGCCCAGTTTCAAATCCTGTTGACTCCTCTTTATGGAAAAAATCCCTCCCAAATAAAATTTCTTGTTTCATCTGGCTAGTTCTTCGGAACAGAGTCCTTACTTGGGAAAATCTACAGAAAAAAGGCAAATCGGGCCCATGTATATGTGTTCTATGCTTCGCAAATGGAGAGACTGTTGAGCACTTTTTCTCAAAATGCGCTATCTGGAAAATAGTGGTTGAACAGGTTTGCAATCATTACAATATTCCTACTTGTTCTCCTTATGTTTCTCTCAGTGATATGTTAATTATATGGTTGGGGAAGCTACCTAGAAGCTCGTCTCTCCAAATGCTTCCCTTCCACATGATGTGGATTATCTGGAAGGCTCGCAATCAGGTAATCTTTGAAGGCAGAGGCAGGAACATTTTCAGTATTGTTTGCCAAATTATAAATACTGTTCAGGTTCTGCCCCCTTTGACTGTCATAGGAAAACATGTTAGCAGAATCTTGGGAAAGCCCCCAAACAAGTCTTTTCCCTGTGGCTTCATTGATGGTGCATCTAATTGTATGGTGGTTGGTGTGGGTTTTTGCATACATCTAAATGATTATCACTATTTGGAGTTCTCGCTGGGGGTCGGACAAGGCACCAACACTAAAGTGGAATTGCTCAGCTTATGGGCACTTCTTCTTTCCTCCCAAATGATGGGGATCTCCCTATCCCATGTATATGGTGATTCACAAGTAATCATCAATTGGGCGAAGGGATCGACTGCTCTCTCCCCGACTGATCTGGTTCATTGGTGCAGGGAGACAAAAAAGCTAATTTCTAGCTTCCAGGATTTGTCTTTCACCCACATTTACTGAGAGCACAATCGGATGGCTGACCGTCTCTCTAAAGATGCACTTACCTTTCCTCAGGGGAAAGGCAATTATATGGAATATTTTGAGAACCACTTGGTTTCTCAGGACTCTTTTCAGCTCTACTAAGATTGTTAAAAGGGGACTTATCCCCTATTTTCTGTCTTCTTAGTATGAGTGCTCACTTTTAGAATGATGTTCAGAGCCTTTTGGCACTCGGTAGTTGTGGATGAGATGACAGTCCTCTTATGATGAGACAGTTTTATGATGGGATCATTTCTAGTTGTTGTCATGCCTTTCCCCCCGGCAGAACTCCAATGGGCTGTTTCGGTGTGTAACCCAATTGCGGGATGTTTGTAAAGATGACCTTTGATTCTTTTAATGAATAACAAGGACAGGCTTTTTTCTTTCTGAAAAAAAAACAATAACCAGCCTCTCAAAAGTGTGTAGAACAACAGCCAAGGAAAACTATATAAGCTGTCGGCACCAAGTGTGCAAATCGACTGCTATATATTTTGTATTTAACTATTCCCTTCAATCGCATAAAGGAGAAGGTAAAAATACGAAAAAAATATATACATTGGTAGCAAAAGAATCTTTACGAGCTAACAGTGAATCATGTATTATCCACTCAATATTCGTTTAAGGTCATTTTAAGTTAGCTATGTACACTTTGAAAGAGATCTAGAATAGAAGTAGCATTTAAATAGAAATAATGTGATCTTTTTTTTCTTAATTATTTAAATATTTTTATTTAAGAGTTCTATATCTCATGACATAAAAAAATTCAAATTAAAAGAAACAAATCACATAGATTCATAAATAAATTAATATAATATGATATATATGTTCAGGCTTTTCATTCTGGAACACAACGAGAACTCGATACCTTATGTTAATTAAATAAACACTCTCTCTGCCAAGATATATGCTTCTCACACAATTCACAAGAATGATAGAACATTAAGACTATTTGCAATTGAGCTGAGCTTACCCTTTCGGATGAACACCCTGAAAGTGCAGTCGGGACTCGACAATACTACATTATTATTTAAATAATTTCAGGAGAATTTCTCACAGGTTTGAACCACCATCAAAATTTATTGTCCGGTACCAACTTAATTTTTCTACTAATTGCTACTTTGACTAGGATCGCCATTACAACTTTGACTAGGATTGCCATTACAGAGAAAGAGAGAAACCAACTTTTATATTACACGTAGAATGATGTTAAGTCTGTTCTATATATAATAGGAATAAGCATAGAGTATTTGTATCCCCTTACCAACCTCAATATGCTGGAAATAAATATACACTCCACGCTGCCAAAGAGTTGCATAGACTGCTACATTCTCAAAGTCCATTTTGTTTTTGGATTAGCAATAGAAACAATTATGACAAGGTTTTAAACATCAAAGTCATATATACATATTATGATAGTTGATTTGAGGACATATATCATCTACAAGTTTGCAAAATAATTCCTTTAAGAGATGCAGTGAAGTCATTATTTTGTTCACCAATTCTAGGTTTTAAACATGTATGGTATGATGAGTTTGCTGGTGTAATAGGCCCAAAAGATTTCCATTAATTCTCTGACAACAAACCCTATACTTATGTGTTTTCTTTCATGTGTGATCACTCCTCAACAGGTTGCATACTTTCACACAAGACTATGCCCAGGTTGTTGTTGTTAGAATAGACCTGGACATACCCTCTTACAATTGTATGTAAAATGAGATCAACATACAAAGTGTTCTCCAAGGGTAAGATGACACCATGCCATGAAAATTCTATGCCAAACTAGCAGTAAAGCTCCATCAATATTTAATAACCCAAATACCCTAGACTGAGAATTTGATCATCCAGGAAGACACAGAGAATTTTAGTTTTCTAAGTCTGTAAGATATAATGGCAAATTTACAGTTCAGTGGAATTTGAGTCCAAGCCAAAGACCCATTTTTTTGGCAATATTATTGAGTAGCTACAGACTACATGCATTGCATAGAATTACACTTGATAACAACAATGGCAACTTATTGAGACTAGATGACATAGACGGATGCCTGCAAAAGGATGAGATTGAAGACATACAACCATTTGGAAGAATCGATGGGTTTATCTGTTAGTAGGTTCTAGAATCCATTTACACAACTATGGTTACCAATTCACTCCAATTGAATCCTCACAATCCCGCATATTTAAATGCATGCAACTAACAGTAGCATTTAGGCGAAAATTCAAAAGAAGTGCCTTAGTAGTCCAGGGAACTCACCTGCCACAGTTCTCTTTCTGCATAAAAAATGTTTTCGGCTATATAATTTTATATTGTTTTAAATTTATACAGTTTTTACGCTTTGTTTAATCTATTTAATAATATGAGACTGCTTTGGGGCACTCCAAAACTTAGTGCCTTATTTACTGCAGTCCCATTGACTATTCAAGTATGATGGTCACTTGCAAAGATTAATAATAATTAACATTTCGTTGCTCCACAAAATAAAATTTCATGATAATGGTGGTGATGGTGTTAACATCCCCTAAGAGCAATAATGTTAGGCACAAGACAATTGAAAACCCGTATAGTAAAGGGAATTCAACTTTCGAGGGTTCTCTTTCCACAATGCAACTAAACCATGTGACCTTGTACAACTTTTACACATGTATATCGACCTCCTTTAGTATTTCGGACTTGCATTAGGCAGTCTAAAACTTTGGCTATCCCTGTGTCCTTTGTCAAATCCCCATTAATCAGTCAATTATGCAGGTTACTTGTAGACATAAATAATAATATCCATTTCAGTTCTTAACAAAATCAAAACCCCATACATATATTATTTATCTAAGCACACACTTGCCAAGAGGGCAATGGACATTGATTCAGTGGTGAGGTCTACAAAGGTTGAGGTGTCTTCTCCACGGATGAATCCAAGTGCAACTCCTCGGAGAATTTTCCTAATCATTAGGAACTAGGGATTATTAAGGAAGTATTTTTATAAATTGCAACGTACCAGGGTATAAAGTGCAACATACCAGGGTAGGTTCATCTGACATCTAATATAAATAAATAAAATAGCACAAACACATTTTTTTAAGAGTTATCGATTCATTTCAAAAGTTTAGAAATACATTAAGAGTCCCTAGATGTGGAGGCGTAAGAGATTGAAGCCACCACCACAGAGATGAAAAAAAGATCATAATGTATGTTACTATCAAAGCCAAAAACTTTCCTTGAACAACAAGGAAACCAGGTTGTACTTGAGAGTATATATAACTGTATGTTGACTGAGGAAGAGCAAACTATAACAAAAATACTGGAAATAACACAAGGACTGTGCGACCTTGTTCTCGTGCTTTTGCACTTGTTTTGTCAGCGGATTCTGGATAGTCGGCTTCAGAATGTCACCGCGCTTGTTCTTCATGGATACAGAGCTGGATGGAGTGGGAAAAGGAGGAGGAGCAGGCCTAAATTGTCTCATAAGATCCAACAATTTGTTATTTTTTAATCCTTTCACTCTTGATGATATTGTGAGAGCTTTAAACTATAAGTCTGCAAATACACCCCAGAGAGGAAGAGGTTGGAAACCTTGCAGAGGAAGAGGAAGAGGTTGGAAACGTCAAAGAGAAAGAGTTTCGAATAGAGGAAAAAAAACCCAGAAAATAAAGGATTTCAATGCCACTTTTACTAGCTTCAAAACCATTAATCTATGCAGTGTAAAGGACTACAATTGCTTACATATGGTCCACGTGTTAGTAGAAAGGTCAGAGCTTGCATTAAATGGAGTATATGTATATGTTCGCTAATAGTTGTCCACCAACTTCATAACTCTGCCCACGAGAAAAACCTGATATATTATAGCATTGTTTACATCACCTCGCTGACGGGACTTGGGTCACAAGAACCCAAGGCAACGTCACCTCTGTCACACCTCTGTCAAACCAATGGTAACTTTAAAAAATTGACAATTAAAAAAAAATATATAAATTGCCTTGAATATTGCAAAACGTTAATCTAAACTCTCATATTTTTTAAAATGTCCCAGATTAACATACCTCACTGAATCATATATATCCCTTTGTCGGGGACATAATATTATTTACCCTACCACACCAATGTTGTTTAATAAATAGCTAGAATACTTCACCGCTATTATCACAATATATTGGCCACTATTGACATTAAAACTAATTCACCATTCTCACATCTCAATGCGATATATTTATTCCACTTGGCCTTTAGTAATTGTTGACGGTGAAGCTCATTAATAAAAGAAATGAGAGGCTGCTCATGTGAGTGGTTGCGATATATTTATTCCACGTGGCCTAGTAATTGTTGACGATGAAGCTCATTAATAAAAGAAATGAGAGGCTGTTAATGTGAGTGGTTGCAACAACAGTAGGACAGACGACTCCAAGGAGACTATGATACCAACATTAAAGTGCCTACACAAAGTATATTAAAGTTGATTTGTTCTTTTTAAATAACACCACGACTATATTAATTAAAAGTTATGGTTTGCATGAAAAAGTATATTAAAGCTGATTTGTTCTTTTTAAATAATACCGAGGCTATATTAATTAAAAGTTATGGTTTTCATTTTACATGCGGGCATGTGCATTTTTTTTTTAAAGAGAGCAGGACATTTTTTTTTCCACAGAAAAAAAATTGTAAACTTTTATATATATAAAAAATTTACATTCATTAGATGAACATAATACCAAAAAAGTATTGTTCATGATTAGGAAAAATCTTCACGGATTTCAAAATAAGTAGTAAACCTACTTCTCCAAAATTACCAGTTATACATACCAAAGGATAAAAAATTTAAACCTCTTAATAGCCCCAAACCCCACAAAATCAGTCAAAAGACTTAACTATAATATGAAGTAAACCTCATATCAATATACCAGGTTCATCTCCTCAAAAGTCTGAAACAGAGAGACACAGAAAGTCCCAAACCCCACAAATATCAGTCAAAAGACTAAATAGCAAGTTCATCTACTCAAAGGTCTGTATCATAGACACCAAAAACATCAAAAGGATGTCATAATTTCTGAATATTCTGTGTTCCATTGTTTCATAATAAGCCAAGTTCCTTCCCTAACCAGATAACCATCTTTTGCAAGACCATCAGCTACAAAATTTCTTTCCCTATATATATGCTTGAAAACCACTGAATCCAGCATCCCAAAAAATATGATAACTTCAGAAAGCAAAGGAGACAACATCAAATTATTCAATCCGTACAAACCATTAATCCAATTAATAACAAGCTGAGAATCTCCAAAAACTTGTAATTTGCTAATATGATTCTCCAAAGCCAATTTAAGTAACAATTTCAAACTAGGAAGTTCTGCATAGTTATTAGTTCCATTTCCAAGACCAGCTTTAAAGGAAATAAAGCATTCCTCTTAAAAAAATAAAATTCCTCCTGCACCACAAACTTTTGGATCACCTACATCCAAGCCATCAAGATAGCCCCAAGGGAAAGAAATGTCAATAGATTCCACAACCTCCTGTCTAGTTTTTATAGAAATAATTCCCTGTGGGATGGATCTCAACATTCCCAAATAGATTGATGATATCTGAGAAGGCAATGGAAGAAAGTCCTTGAAACAACTTTGGTTCCTTGCCTTTCATATAAACCACAAAACAATAAGCGGTAATGATCTAATACCATTGATATCTTTATTAAGACACCAATTTTTTAAACAAACTTCCACAGATTCACCTCTCTATAAATTGTTCAACTGGATCTTAGATTCAATTTCTTTCGAGACCCCTTTTGTGTATGAGCAATCCATACCTAGATGTAAATTAGACTCTCCATCACCTTTACAAAAATAACACCTACCATGCCCTTCCTTTCCTTTGCTACAAAGAACATCCCAAGTTAATGCCTTGTTAGACAATAAAAACCAGGTTTTTTTGTTTGTTATAAGAGGACATTTAAATTTCCATATAGCCTTCCACCACCAACTGATCTCCACATCATTTTCATCCATAATGAGCTGTCTGTACCCAACTTTTGGAGAATAAATAACAAATTTAGATTGAATCCAAACCAACTTATCCTCATAATTATTTAACCTTGTATTGTTGGTTTTAAGAACTGCAACATAGCTTTTCCAGACAGCTACATCCTGTGTATCCATAATACCAACACCATCAGCAAATAACCAATCTTGCTCCTGGAATAAATTCAAACCAAAACAACCAAAGAGAGCACGACATGCATTCTACTTCAAATTATGAAGGGAAAAGGTTGATTTTTATATCACAATGCTATAAATAAAGGTAATAAGTAAATATTGTAGTTTTATAAAAGTTAAAAATAATTATTAAATTAAATATCTAATAAAACACTAAAAATATGTTTGTATATAAATGTTTTATAGAGGATAAGGTATGATTAAATATTTATTAACATGTTTAAGTACCTAAATTAATATTTATGTAAAATAAAAAAACAACATTAAAATAATGTTTATAATGGGTTAATGCATTGTGTTTCAATGAATATTTATGATGCATAAATAAATTTTACAATTTTGAATTTTGAAAAAATCAAATTAAATGAAGAATAAAATAATCATATTTATTCTATGGAAAAATTAATAGAATTATTAATATTAATTATTTATAATTAAAAAAATCAAATTAAATAAGAATAAAATAACTATATTCATTCTATCTAAAAACCAATAGAACTAATAATATTAATTAATATTGACATTAATATTAATTTTAAGAAATAGTAATATCACTAATACCATTAATGATAAGGAAGAGTAATATTAATATCAAACATGGCATAACTTTATAAAATTAATAATACTTTCAAACATATGGAATTTTCCATAATTTGACATAATATTGAAACTTATGTCAAATTTAAAAAAAAAACACCTTGGGTGAGTTGCAACTTTATTTCCCACAACTATTAATAGGTTTGTTATTAGTAATAAGGATCAATTACAATATCACATGAGAAATATTCATTTTAAAAACAAGTAATTTCAACCATACTTTTATTGTTTGTTTTGGATTTAAAATTTTTTTAACATATTTAGTTAGTTTATAAAATATTTTAAATTTTTTATTAAGTAAACAAAATATAAACATAATTCTTAGACATGGACTAACTACTTTGCCTTGCTTTAAGTATATTTATCATGAAAGGAATATAATAGTTGATGGTCTATCTAAAAAGCCGAGTGATCTTTCCCTTGTACCTTGCTATATCGTGAAATGAATACAATAGTTGATGGTTTATCCAAGGTTGTCATTTTTCGTGTGAAAAAAAGGTATTGGTCTTTTCCTTTGTACCTTGTTTTATGAGGAGTATAGGAACAATTCAATTTGTTCTTAAAGTATAGAAACAATTCCATTTGTTTTGAAGGATTATAATAAGTATAGTTTTAGTATCTCTAATATCTTGAAAAACAAAGTTTTGGGAAGAGTATTAGTATTGGATTTTTTTTATTAGTATTGAATCTTTTATGTTTCGGAAGATACTATGTATTAGTATGTTGTTTTTTTCTCTAAAGAATCATAATAAGTAGGTTTTTTTTTAAGAGAAAAAATAAAGTATATATATGTGTGTGAGAGAGAATTAAGTTTACTTTTAGTTGTTGTGGAATTTTTATTTTTATTTATTTTTATTTTGTTTTTCTTATTTTCAGTTGAAAAAAGCAATTACTTGGTATTTTATTGAATCAAAAGAACCCTTTACGTCTTCAGTACAGCAGTACATTACCCCATGGGTCAGCAGATCAATAATGATATCGGTACAATACATTCATACATTACAAAAACATAAAATAAAGCAGAGTATACCAGGGGTACCCAAAGCACTTGGGAATCAGTACATAATAATCCTCTCATAAGTGAGCTGTATAATATCAGTCATAGATGTCCCTAGAGTATATAACAAGAGCCCATAAATCTTATCCAAGCAGGAGAGTGACTCTTGTATATCCTGAAATAGCTGCTCAACAATACCTGATATAGCTCAAAGAATCCATGAGATAAAAACTGAAGTAGAATGAGCAAATTCTAAAATAGTTGTAATGAGTCTTCCCCAATAATCTCATCATCATATGATTCAGTAAGTAAGAGATGGTCAGGAGCCAAGTACAACCCCTCCTTGGATAAGATGTCTGCCCTCTTGTTATATTCCCTATAGACATGACTGAAATCCACCCAAGTGAAAGAGGACATGAGAATTATGGCGTTGTTGCACCAAGCCTCAAGGTTCACCATGTCCAGGGTTGATTCCTTTTTTGCCCAAGTTATAATCACAGAGGAGTTGCCAAAGATATGTAGGTAAGGCAACCCAATATCCTTGGCGACCCGTAATGATGCGCAGAGTGCTAAGAGTTCAGCTCTAGTGTTCGTGCTGGTCCCACATCCAAGTTTAAAGGCTAACAAATGATGATCATTCAACCAAAGACAAATACCAGCTCCACCGATGCTATTTGCTGCAGCTCCATAAAAAAAGATCCTAGGAAAATTTGAAGCAGGAGGCTTCCCAATGATCCTGATTTTATACATGTGCTTCAGAAAAGGTTTATAAGTATTAACCTCATCATGTATGGTATGTAAAAGGCTTGCCAAAATAGGATTCTGATCTTCAAATAACATGCAGTTCCTAGCCTTCCAAATATTCCAAATAAGAAATAGTGGCAGATACGATAAAGAGCCATACTTGGATACCCAAATGGAGAGATTCTCCATAAATGTAGGGGCATTCCAAAGTATGTTCACATCAAACAAACAGTTGAGCCCCAAAATCATCTTCTTCATAAAGGGACAACTAACAAAAAGATGATCAATAGATTCAGCTTCCTCGTTGCAAAGATAACACCTATTGGGACTGTGCCAGCCTTTCTTGCACAAAATATCCCAAGTATTAATCTTCTTATTGCAAGTGAGCCAGGTAAAACATTTAAGCTTGTGGGGGGTATTAAAGTGCCAAATCTTCAATATGATATCATTTTCCATAATAGTTCTATGATTGGAAACAATAAGATCATAAGCTTTTTTTGTTGTCACCATACCCCTTTGTTCATCATACATCCAAAGCACTTTATCCTCATCATTCCCAATCCTTATACCCCCATGAGTCAGGCCCTTTACATAAGAGGATCATTGTGCAACCCAATCACCACCCAACAACATATCAGTAGCAGTGTACCAATTGGGTTTATCAGTACCACCCACATCCTTTTTTTGAGCCTGGGCAAGATATGAAATCCCCAGATCAGTGAGATAATCTCTGAACTCCTCAGATAGTAAGTACCATGAGTTGTGCCCAGCAATAGGGTCAATCCCCACTTTTATCTTTAATCCATTGCCCACCTTCCATCCCAGTTGACAAGTAATCCACTCCAATATTCTTATAAACCCATTCCAAAAGTATGAAGTACCATAAACACACCAATTCCGGGCACGTAACCAGTCTTCTAAGGGTTTGTCCTTTAAGTATTTATGGGCAATAATTTTGCTCCAATAACTAGTACCAGTAAGTAGCTGCCACATACTTTTTAGTCTCAGATAAATACCAAACCATTCAAGGTTCTTAATATCCCCGCCATCGAATTCAATAGGTAAGGACAGAGTTTCCCAGTTTGCCAAATGAGGTTTCTGATAGCCATCTGAGGATCCCCAGAGAAAGGAGAATATAGTTTTGCGCAGTACATTCAGAATAGAGTTAGGACATCTTGCCAAATCAAACCAATAGACAACCAACCCAGTGAGCACAACTTTTATAAGGACCACCCTGCCACCAAGAGAAAGATACCTGTAGGTCCAGTTTTGTATTTTTCTTTCAAATAATTCGATCATCCATCTCCAATCCGAGGTATGGTACCCCAAAGGTTTAAGACAATAGCCCAAATACTTAAAACCCACAGTAATAGGATCCATCCTAAAAGGAAACAACTCTGCAATTTGATTCCTGATATCAGTATCCATATTTTGATAGAGAAAAGATGATTTATTTATGCTCACAGTTATCCCTGAAGCCGAGCAAAATAAATCAAGTACAACTTTATAAGCACTCCATTCTTCAAAAGTGCCAACACCAATTAAAATAACATCATCAACAAATAACAAGTGTGTTATGGACAGATCGGGGGAGTATTGAAAACCATTAATAAGTCCCTTGTGCTGTGCATCCATAATAATACAGCTGAGACTCTCCATAATCAAGATAAATAATAGGGGGGACAAAGGACAACCTTGACATAATCCCCTGGAAGCAGGAAAAAATTACGAGGGATATCCATTAACTAGCACAACAAAACATGAGTTGGATACACAACCCATAATCCAATTGACTCCAATAAGGGGAATACCTATCTGAATGAGCAGAAGTCTAAAAAAGATCCAGTTGGCTCTATCAAATGCTTTAACCAGGTCCAATTTTAAGACCAAGACATTGCAATTCTTAGTCTTGATAGAGTGTAATATCTCCTGGGTAATACCCATAGGTTCAATAATCTCTCTATCCTTGAGAAAGCCAAATTGATGGGTAGACAGAGACCGGTTAAGGATAGGCTTCAATCTGATGGCAGCAAGCTTGGATATTATCTTGTAGACCAGGTTACATAAAGATATTGGTCTGAAGTCGGCAAAAGTCAAGGGATTTTCACACTTAGGTATCAGGGTCAGAAAAGTAGAGTTAAGGGCACTAGTAACTTTTCCATGTAATCTAGCCTATTCCACCGCCAGAACCAAATCCTCCCCCACCGGTTCAAAAAAGGCCAGAAAGAACTCGACAGGCCACCCATCAGGTCTGGGGATCTTATCCTTCTTAAATCCTTTAAGTACAGCTTCAACTTCTTGGACCGATATGGGCTTAAGGAAACATTCAATATCTTCATCAGAAGTCATGTTCAGAAAGAGACTAATAACTTTTAGTTGGTTAGCAATATTAGTAGACTTGTCATCACCAAAAAAGGTCACTAAAGTGCTATTTACCAAGCTGCTTAAGTGCCAGGTCCTCAGAGACAGAATTTCCCTCCTGATCATTGAGGTACCAAATAGAATTAGTATTTCTTCTGGCTGATGCAAATGAGTGAAAAAATTTCGTATTTGCATCCCCCTCCTTTATCCACTGAACCCTGCTTTTCAGCCTCTGAGTTGTAATCTCATGGGCCCAATATTTACCCTTCCTTTCTTGAAGAGTTTTCAACATATCAACATTTGAGGCCAATAAAATACTAGAGTCTTCCCGTAAAATAACAGAAATACCTTCATTTATTTCCAATATCTGCTGCTTCCTTTCAAGATTTTTCACCCTTTCCAAGTTCTTTACCGTTCCTTTAAGTCTACGCAGCTTCAAGGTAAGGACATCCATATGGCTATAGTCATCCCTTTCCAGAGGAGCCTTCCACGAGGATAGAACCAAATGCGCAAAATCCTCCTCCAAGAGCCAAGCTCTATTAAATTTGAAGGGCCAGCAATGAGTACTTCTTTTCGGTCCCCATTTCATACAAATAGGGTAGTGATCCGATACATCAGAGGGGGTAGCCCAGGTCCGATAGAAAGAAAGGCAAGGGAGAAGTGATTCAGATAACAAAAACCTATCCAGCCTTTTACTGTAACATCCCCGACCCTCCGACCGACGAAGAGGACGCTACCATACTATTTACGAACCGGGAAACCGACCCCATGAACATGTGCATTCATAATAATTGAAATGCTAGAACATAAAAACATGCTAAGATGCATAATTTATCATACACAGCGGAAGCAAACATGATTCATTCATTCAACATGTTCATCATAATTTAACAACTGTAAATATAATTGCAGAAGTAAAATAGATAAGGTTACTTATCTTATAAAGAACTCGTCCCGCAACCAGCTACGTCGCTGCAACGTTCCACCCAACCATAGGCTGGCGTGCTCCTTAATCTCTCAGCAACGCTGCCACCCCCGAGTTGGGCATGATTCCCCAAGGAATAAGGAACAAGCAGGCTTACACCTAGCCAAGGATACACAAAACACAGCCAAGCCAACACAGTTGGGTTTATCAGGTCATCAACAAGACAGCTAAGCCAACATGGTTAGGTTTATCAGGCCATCAAGGAGTTGGGAAAGGCTAAATGCTAAGCTGGTGAGCCCATTACAGAGCTAGGAACACCCACACCAGAACTAGCCTGACTTCTAAGACACCCACACACACCAAACACAAGGAATCAGTCCCTTCTCTGCTACACAGTCCCTTAGGCCCTGACTTCCCTTCCAGTGCTATTCATGGGTTGTGGAGAAGAAATCCAGCCCTCTAGCTCTGTCTGTGTGGTTTCCAACACACCAGGTTTATCAAGCAAACCAAGCCCCCACCCCTACTCCCAACACAGTCCAAAGACCAACCACTGCATACACGCAATCACACAAGCGATTCACAGCTTGGGCAAGGGAAAACAACTCCTGAGTCATTCTTGGCCCTATCATGGCCAAAATGACTCCAAAACAACCTACAACAGTCCCAGAATGTAAAATAGACCCAACCAGCAATGTGGGAAAACAATAATCCTTTCTCAACAACGAAGCCACCTGGAAGACTTACACAGTCTGCAATAGGAAGAGAGAAGCCAGGTTCTTAGCTGAGCAGGGGAAAAACATATACATAAGCCACAAATTGGTAAGGAAAAACTTACACACGGTCCATGAGCATAAAAATGGCTCTGCACAGGAAAAATAGTGGGTGATAGTGACCGGACGACCCCCAGCTTGCTGTGTGAGTAACAACAGCACAGAACTCAGTGCGTGAGAGAAGATTTACACTCGATCCCAAATGCGGATGGAAACACACCAGATTCCTCTCTGTGGAAAAATGTGAATGACAGTGGGGACGGCTCCTTCCCTGGCTGCGTGAGACTAAAAATAGAATAGATGCATGTGCGTGAAAAATGAACAGACTATGGAGAGAATGGTGTAGTCGAAAGCGCGTGGCAAATCTCAGACTATCGTCCCCGCGTGAGGATGAACATACCGGCGAAAGAATGGCGTAGTGGAGAGAGTTGAACGAGAGGAGTAGTCATTCCTCTGCCCATCGTGAGGTTCAATCCGCTGGTGGAGTGTGCGTGTGGGCAAGGACTGACAGTCTTGCCATACTCCACTCCCAGCCATAACTGCCTCAACTACTTAGCAAAACATTAAAGTGGTAGTTGGATAAGACAAGGAAAGATGGGCAATTCAAACAGGGTGGTGACACATGGATTTTCTCCCCCATAGCCCAAGGTTGACATCCCCCCCTTATCCTTATGAGAATCATGCCCCTTCTCAATTTAGTTGTCGCGAACATAGCTGGTTGGTTATTTAATTAAAGATGCATATTTACATGATGACAAAACTTAATATATGTTGTGTACCACGATAGACCATTGGCAACGAATCCGTTCACTGAAACATAACACAACTAAATCGATGGTGGGGCTTTTGCCTTTAGCTCCACACCACGATTCATTACAATATATACAATCATGTACATTTAATGCAACGGGGTCAAAACTGGGGTGTTACATTTACTGATACCAGCATCCCCCGAGCGCCCATTTCTCCAGGTGGGGGCAGACAGATACATAGCAAGGTCCACCAACTTATTACAAGAAATGAGTTGGGAAAAAAAGGAGGCCAAAGGATCCAGCCTTGCTTTACAACCCCAGACTTCAGTAGAGGATAAAGTAAAATTGAGATCCCCTGCCAGTAGTAAATTTGGATGACCCAATAATCCACTAGTCACCAAATGATTCCAATAAGTAGTTCTTTGAGTATAGGGTCCATAGCAATTTATAATAGTAAAAAGGCTCAATCAGACCTTTAAAGTTTGCTTTAAGTATAATGCCAGCCAAGGAGGAAAAAGCCTTACAACAGACCAAGTGAGGGTCCCATCCAACAAGCAGTCCGCCAGATAGACCAGAGGCATCAGTAGCACAGAATTCCCAGCCAGGTTTAAGTTTGGAACAGATAAAGACATTGAGAGTAATAGCACATCGTCTCTTGTAGTAGAATCGTATCAGGTCTAAGGTCAGAGAATAATCTTCCAAGGGATTTTTGTTTGGATAATCCCCCAAACCCACAAATATTCATGGACAGAATTTTCATGGAGAGGGAAGCTCCACAGGTGCTTGCTCTAAGAACCTGTGAGGAGAGAGGATAGGTATGTGAATGGTTGGCTGCCTGCTTTAATCGAGTCAATAGGGGGGTATAAGTCCCGGGATCCTCAGTCTCATCCAACAGAGGATTCTTATATTTTCTGATGGTCACATTCTTAAATCGGATAGAGTCCAAGGGTAAAGTAGAAGGGGAAGTAGGAGTCTTGTCCGAGAAGATCGAGAGGGCAGTAAGGAGGGAAGGGTCCTGAAAGGCCGGAGCTTCGGGAGGACTAGAAGATGAGGTTACATGTAACGGTACAGAGCATCCAGTAGGGGAGATGGGGGGGTAGAGGAGGAAGATGACCCATAAGAGATCTGAGGGAGGGAGGGATAGTGTTCCAGGGTAAAAGGTGGTGGACCAACAACTTCAACCTGTTCAGAATATGAATCATGAGCTGAAGAATCCAAAGTCTCCACGAGATCTACTCGAGAGTGAAGAGCAACAACTTTCATATCTTCAATATACATCAACTGACCTTTCGAGAGATCATCAAAGGTTGAAGGAGAAGATGAAGCATATATAATATCGGTTGAATCCACCAAAGGTTCGACATGCAGGGTACAAGTCTCAAGATGGGGTAAATCAAAGACAGGTATAAAGTTAAAACCACTCTTGATAGGGATACTAGTGCAAAGACTGTGACAATTATTGCGAAGGTGTCCCGTATCTTGACAATAATTACACCTAAATGGCATATGCAAATAATCCAATCTCTGATTAATGACAATGTCTCCACAGACAATATCAATTTTAGGTATAAGGCCCTTTGTGATATCCACTTCAACGAGAACCTTTGGCATTCTTTTGTCATATATGAGATGGAAATCTCTCTCAAGGGTAACCAAATGACCGAGCAGGTTCGCCAGATCAACAAGTATGTCCTTATTCCAAAGAGGGAAAGGTAATGCATGTAGCAGTACCCAGAGATGCCTAATGGTCACTCTTTTAGTAAGAGGATCAAACCCCGAGTGCCACCACTTCAGAACTAAGGAACCATAAAAAATAGGCCACGGTTTTTTTGGTATGAGGGAAGCATCCGTCTCTTCAATGAATACAAATACCCACCATCTATTAGCCAGGAGGTTAATAGAGAGTACATAATGAATGAGAGGCTTCGAGTGTAAGGTCTCCCAATCGACCCAGCCCTCCTTTGTCATGTTACAGTACTCCAGCCTACCAATCAGTACCCTATGGCATAAGGTTCCAACCTTTTCCATAAATGCATCATGCCGAAGTACAAACCGAGGTTTTTGTTCTAAGGCCTTAAGGGCTTTAGCCTTTCTATGAGAAGAGCTATGTAGCCGTCCCTTCCCAGGGTGAGGTATCTTACTACAATCAGGCGGGCCCTCCATAATACAGGTGGAAAGGGATTTATGGCAGAACACCCACAAAGATAACATACAGGGGAGCGACCCAGTACAGACAGAACAACCCAATACCACTCCCGTGACTAATCCCCACAAGGTCTGAATACAATAAACCAATCACAGATCAATACAAGCAACCCGAGTTACCCACAATATAATACCATCTAGTCACAGCAATATAACCCAGCCAACAAGAAGATCCCAGTCCACATACAACACCCTAGGATACACATATCACAAACTTCCAAACCACAACAACAAAAGTAAACCCTCCTGTCAGCAGATAAATCAACCCCAAACCCCACACCAAATATCAATATAGCTAGTTGGACCCACAATAAGGATACAGCGTCACACCCGTGAGCGAAGTTACTGAAAAACCGGATTGTCAGCCAAACCAGGTGACAAACCGGACCACATAAATATGAGCAGATAGATAGCAAGTATAAATAATAATACCCAAGAAACAAAAAAACACTGCATTATAGAAATTTCCACATGTAGTCCACCAGTACGAAGCAGTCAAGAAACCTCTAAAATCACGCTAATACCATATCCAACCAAGTCAACAAAAAGCCCGATACATACAACCCATAGGCGACAAGTTTCATCAGAAACCCTACCCCAGAAACCACAAACAGTAAACCACGCAAACAATAAACCAAAAAACAATAAATTCCCACTTTTTAAAATATGGTTGGTACTAACCCTCGATTGAGGGTGAACTCCATGTGGGGTTTGCGTCTATCTGACCCATAAAAAAACCTGCGATGGATAAACCACACAACCCCCGACCAGAAAAATAAAATAGAGGGTCAGAAAAAACAATAGAGAGGTACCTAGAGTCAGGTTAGGCCTGACAGAAGAGCCGTGAATAAAATACTAGACATCGAGTTTTGGAAACCACAGCATCTGCCGTTCTCCAGTGGGCACAGTGTAAAAAACACCACATTCCAGCGCAAAACCTGTTTCCCTGACCGGTCAACCTTGCAAATGTGTCCCTTCTGACAAGCCCCAAAGTCATCAAGGGTTTAGATGCTTCAACATATCTCGTCATTCCCGACACTACCAAAAGTTCTAAAGTGGTCCGATAGTTCCAATGATCAGAGTCAAAACCCCCACCAACACAATCATATAATCCCCCGTCAACTACCGCAAAATCATGAACCACAAAGTCAAAACCCGGAGAAAAGCCCTCCAATATCATACAAAACACTCGACATCAACCGTAGATAATGAAACGACAGTCTCCAAGACAACCCCACCACTTATGTGCTTCACCAAATGGTACCATAATGAAAAAGGATGTAAAAAATAACCCCAGCGAGCCCATCACCGGTCCAACCTCAAACTCTCACACCAAATACCATAGGTGTTGGCGCCATGAAAATCTGGTTTTGTCATTGTTGTTGTGGAATATAGTGTTATTCTTTTCACCAATGTTTTATCCTATCTCATAA